>CAUYLG010038116.1:0-38333 GCA_963573385.1 Cacajao melanocephalus | reverse complement strand
GCCTCGGCCTCCCAAAGTGCTGGGATTACAGGCTTAAGGTATATATTAAAGAGCGAAGCCACATTAAGAAAAATTCCTTTGTATATTTTTAATGTAAGACCTAATTTTGAAAAGGTCTGCCTTTTTGGTAAGCCCATTAAGATACAGAAATATAAAGTGTTCCCTTAATTAGCTGAGCAAGTTCAGAGACTGAATAAGACTAATAGGTATCATCCATTTACCTGCATGATTATGTTGTCCAAATTCAACAATGCTGTATTCTATCTTAAAATATTTCCTCTGTTAATAATAGACCGATTGTTCACAATGGACATTCATGGTTGAGATAAAAGAAATAGTATCATTAAGAAAGAGAGCAGTGTTGTTCTTGACTGTTCATAGGCGGTCTGCAGACATCTAATTTATCTAAGGAACTAAATGAAGTATGTAAAAAATGTTAAATGAAATTAGAAAGTACATTTCATTTCCTTTCAAGTGAAAATTGGGCCTAAAAATGATCTCTTATGCTCAATTTATCCGAGCAAAAGGAAAGATGCAATTTTGGTTGATAGGTCAAAATGTACAATTTCAATTACAGATGATTTATGCACACATTATCAGGATCTGTCAAGAAATAATTATGATAAAAATATTATAAATAAATTATGAAACAGATAAAGATAATGGAGTGGTTTTCTCAGTTATTCACAACTGGCTTATTTGGTTGCCTTTTATAGTCTATTATACCAGAGATCTTTTGCGTAATTTGTTGAGATGAAATATTGACCTGAAATCTTGAGACTATGATTTGAACTGAATAAAATGATTTCAGTTTAAAAAAAAAATTATTAGTTTTCTTTTTTTTTTCTTTCTTAACTCGTTATAGATTCATTTGTATTCTGACTTAATTAACTTTTCATTTGTCTTCATATACAGTTTAATTACACAATTTAATAAAAAGTAGGGCCCACTACAAGAGAAAGTAGCTAATTGGTTTTCCTATCTTCTGTTTCAATATCTCTTTTAAATCCTGGTGTCTGATTGACAATTAATGTACTTACAAAATCCGAGATAAGAATTAAACTAATCAGTGGCATTGGAATGTTTATGTGAGCTTCCAAATATTTCCCATATAAATTGTGAAATAAGATGCAAAGCCTTTGTACTTATAGGATAGTCCTGATTCCTGAAAGCCCAATCTCTCAGGTATATTCATTTGAAATATGTTTTTAATTTCTCTAATTTAGGTAAGGTAATTTGAAATTTAATCTGCTATAGGGATTTTCTCTTCAGAATGTGATAAAGTAATTTAGTTTCAAAAACTGCAAAATAATTAAACATACAATATATCATGTACATTGTAAAGAAGTCTATTCACCAAAAATGGATTCACATTTTTAATTAAACCCTAATAAAAACTCCAGTAAGTTTTTTGTAAAAATTGATAACCTGATTATAAAACTTACATGGAAACTCAATGAGCCAAGAATAATCAATTCTAAGGCTAAGAAAGAAAGATTAAGAAAGAAAAATTAAGGAAACTCAGACATTGAGGTTTATAAAGCCAAATAATCAAGGTAGTGTGGTACTGGCATATTCACAGTCTAATGAAGCAGAATAGAATCCATCAATAGATTCATACATGTATCACAAATTGATTTATGACGAAGATGACACGGTAGAGCTATATAAAAAGGATTAATTGGATAGTCATATGGAAAAAATGACTTGATACTCCAACTCACATAAGGATATATCAGATCCAAGTGGATTATTCATCGAAAAGTAAAATGTAGATAAAGTAAGATTTTTGAGAAAAATACAAGAAAATATTTTCCTGGCTTTCAGATAGGTAATAATTTTAAAAACTAGACACACAATCACTATTCATAAAAGTACAAATGGATATATTGGATTATATTAAGATTAAGAACTTCTGATTATGAAAAGATACCATTGAGTTAAAAGCAAGCCACTAAATCGGAGAACATATTTATATTATGTAATACTCATAATGACTCAACACCAATATTGTAGAAAGAGCTCTTATAATCATTGAGAAAAAATACAGGCAGCCCAAAAGAAAAGCGAAAAGACCTAATAAGTCATTTTAAGAAGAAGATAACAAAATACTCAATATGCATATTAAAAAATAGGCAAATTTACTAACCTCTACCATAAATGAGCATTTTATAACCACCAGAATGATTAAATGAAAAAAAGAGAGAAATACACTAAAATTAAGGAGGCTGTAAAGCCATTGGAACACTCGTACATTGTTGATGGAAAAGTAAATTTTGTTAAAACCTCTTTTAAAAACTGGAAATTTATTTATTTATTTATTTATTTTTTTAAGTTCTGGGGTACATATGCAGATCCTATAGGTTTGTTAAAAAACTGGCAATTTCTTTAAAATCATATGGAAGGACTCAGAATTTCCACTTTCTAGGTACATACTGAAAAAAATGAGTACATATGTTTACCAAAATAGATGTATATGAATGTTCATAAAACCAGTATTCATAAAAGCTATAAAATGGAAGGTATTAAATACTCATCACTAATGGATATGTTAATTCATAAAAGTTAATATGCAGCAATGTAAACTAACAAATTATTTCTACATGAAATAACATTGTACAGATCTAGAGACTTCACCTTGTAAAAGTGAGAAATGAAACAAAAACTACCGTATAATTCTATCTATATAGTTCTAAGACAAGCACACTTGTACATGAAATAACATAGAGATTTCACCTTGTGAAAGTGAGAAATGAAACAAAAACTACCGTATAATTCTATCTATATAGTTCTAAGACAAGCAAACCAACATGGTATTTTGAAAGACAGATTAGTGGGTGCTAGTCCAGGGCTATAGTGATTGAGAAGGAGCTTGAGGGGTCTTTTGGTTGTTGATAACATTCTATTTTTATAGTGGATGTTAGTTGTATAGGTGAGTTTTCTGTACAAAAAATGGCTGAGCTAAAAATTTGTGATTTTTGTACTTTTACATAGCAATGCTTTACTTTAATAAAACATTAAAAATTAGAAAAAAGTTAAGTTGGGGATATGAATTGTGTTAAGTATCAGAAACTTTTTTTCTTTCTTGAGAATATTAAAGGGCAGAAAAAAAAATGGATCAATTTTGTTATTGTCCAAAATAAATAGGGAAGTCACTCTTGGGTTTAGGCTATCAGCATTCTGTTGGCTTTCATTTGAAGATGCATGTCATGGAAAAAGAGTTTTAGTAAACAACTAAAAATTTAGGCCTCAGAATGTCACTTTGGGAAATGTCACTTTGTTTCAGAAAGAAATCACTTTCTTGTTATTACCCTTCTATTACACCAAAGTCCATATTTCTTTTTTATACATATGAGTTAAAATGGGTGCACCAGTGTTAAGCAGTAGAATATGCTTAAGGGGAGACCGAATATTTCTAGTCAGTCTCAAATGCCCACTATAATTTTGGATAAAAGGATAAAATAGAAAATGATGCTTTTAAATCAATAATGTCTTTGTCTTGGTTGCTGTGAAAGTTTCCCTAAACCTATCTTTCTACTTTCATTTTCTCTACTCAAAAATAGTCCATGTTAAAAATCATATGCATTTAAGGAGTCTACTTGCATGTAAACTATACATACACAGGTATACTTATTTATATAATGCATATATGTATGTGTTTATATATGCATATGTATATTCTTGCCTTATTAAAAATTTAAAAACAGTGTGAGGAGAAATAATTTTTATTAAGTCATGTTTTTGGCTTGGTGTCTTTCTCTATGTTGTTACCTTGAAAGCCTAAAACCATGACCATCAGCATGTATTGTTCCTAAAATTTAGCTCATTTATAAAGAGATAATGAGAAGAAGGCTAAAATGCTTAAAATATTTGATGAAATAAGCCTAAAGCATTCTAGAATAAAGAAACACTATTGGATGAAACTCAAAATATTTATTGAATTGGAAAATAAACTCTTCCTTTTGTGATTGAAAGCGGAGGTCCATATTTTGTGAAAAGTGACAGCATCGATTTTGGACTCGCCTGAGTCATATTTGTGGGAAATAAAAGTTGAACTCTTTGTTCTGTGTAAATGTAAAAATTAAAAGATGAAAATAATGAACTATGATTAAGTATTACAGTAGCTGGCTGAAAGCTTAGAACTCCAGGAGAGAAATACAGGAAAAAATATTGACACTGGGAATTATATTTGTGTTTTTGCTTGTTGTCTAATTCAAGGCAAGGCAATGCTCCTGACTAAATGAACAAGGGTTGGGTAGACAGAAAAATTAAGAAGTGAGGTTGTCAAAACCATGACCTACAAAAAGGAAAGAACTATGTATATGGTCTGATTCTGTTGTATTTTGTTTACTTTGAAGTGGTTCAAAAATATCTATTATTAGCACCATTTTATTTTTAAAATAGCAACAATATACTTCATCAGTTGGCTCTGTGTAAACAGACTCTTTAGTGTACATCTGGAACATAGGCTGAGCCATGGATTTCCTAGCATTATAAAATGTCTCAAGCACTGACTTTTAAGATAATTTTTTATCTCATTATCTTACTAAAAGAAATGTGAAGTATATGACCACAGTTCTGATAAAGAGTAATAATATAGCAATGCTTTCAACCCCAGGCAAATATCTTCTTGACTTTCATAATGAATGCAAGGAATTGGGTATAATTATCCATACAGAGAACAATTTTAGCTTAGTGCATTGTAAGAGCTTTATAACATCATTTACTCTGCTTTCTCAGAAGTCTCACTGAGAAGTTTAAATATTTTTAGAGCTAAAATTGTTCAAACGTAGTGAATTTTTTCTAAACTATTCCTGCCCAATTATACCAATATCAGTCAAGAAAATACTCTGAAAGTCAGTCTTAGCAAACTTCCACCAGCAAACTAGTTCAGATCATTAATTGTAACTCATAGTTTTTCTAATATGAAGCAAAATGATTCTGAAATAATGGAAGAAAATACTGGACCAGAAGCTTCTGTGAGTTACAGCTGGACATGTTAGAGTATACCTATTATTTTATTTAAGGTTTTATAGTCCCTTCCTTCATCACCTTAAGAATATTGTGTGTGTGTGTATGTGTGTGTGTGTGTGTGTGTGTGTGTATGTGTATGTGTGTATTTTGTATTTTGCTACTGTGGGTAAATACACAAGAACTTTTCATGACAAAACATAACTTGTGACTGAAGTGGTGTATTTTTATTATTCCTGGTATATTGTAGATGTTTGGTAAGTACTTGATTGACTGGCTGTAACTAGCAAAACTGAAAATTATAAAGAGTGTCTGGGGTTCAAAATAATGGAAGTCATCTCTAGTGGCTGACTCAATTATAAAAAGAGATCAGAGGGTAAAGCTTGGAAATTAAATCCAGAAAAAGGAGCCACCTGAAACAGGCAGAAAATAAAGAAGAGAGAAAAGTACAAGGCTGGTTCTAGGTTCATGCCTAGGCATTAACTGGCATAAACCTTGAACCACTCTTACTATTTTTACCTCTGGTACTGGGCACTTTGGTAAATGACCTGGCTATCAAGTTCAAAGATGGATTTGGAAACTTGCTATTATCTAGTGTATAACACACAGTTTAGTAAATTGTCAAGAACTCTTATTCCAAAGAGGAATTTAGGAAAACTTTTAGAAATTATTTTAAGGGTTTAACAGACTTGTAAGGAATTATGAGAAGAATAGGCACTCAATATTAAGTTATTTATATCCAAAAGGATTGGCACATTCTGTTTATTTTCCTAGAAATAAAAATGAATGAAAGCACCTAAGAGTAGAAGATTAAAAAATATATTTTGCAAAATTTAAAAAATAAATTATATGGTGTAAATCTTATATAAGATTTTAAAAATTAACTATATTAAAATATCAAAGACCATCTTCTGACCCAAAAGAAACATAGCTGTGAACAAACCTTTGGGCATACATGGAAATCAAGCTTGAAGAAGCATTTCCTGATAGTAACTATTTAGGTAAACTGTTGTAAAACGGAAATGAGATCCAATGAGTTAGAAATCAGAATGTGATATTAAAGGACTTCAGCAAATGCCTGAGATTGCTTTGAATCATCATATATATTCCTTGGTTCAAATAAAGTTTCTAAATTGACCATAAAGATTCCTGGGAATAATTGATGGCAGCAGCTGCTAGTTGCCATCACTCCTGCTGCAGCAGGGAGGCACAGTTGGGACTTCAGGCTCCAGGAGCAGGCAGGAGCTGGAGACAAGCAGGAACCCCGCCCCTTCTGAGTTGGGGCAGAAGCTCCCTGGGTGTTGTTGCAGCTGCCCAAATTGCAGCAGCAGACCCGGGCCTCCTGCTTCATAGAGCAAGCTGTTAGACACTTTCAGCTTCTAGAGGCCACTTAGATTCCTTACTGTGATGGTTAACATTGAGTGTCAACTTGATGGGATTGAAAAATGCAAAGCATTGTTCCTGGGTAGGTCTGTGAGGGTGAGATTAACATTTGAATCAGTGGACTAAGAGAGACAGAACCACTGTGAATCTGGGTGGGCACAATCTAATCAGCTGTAAGCTTGCCTAGGATGAAACTAGGCAGAGGAACATGGAAGGATTAATCTGGCTAAGTCTTCTGACCCTTATCTTTCTCCTGTGCTGGATGCTTCCTGCTCTCCATAAATGAACTCCAGGTTTTTCACTTATGGACTCTTAGACCTGAGGGACTACGTTAACTTCTCTTCCCAGGTCCACGAGGGGTGTGGTTTCAAAGGCAGGAACTTTCCAGTGCCATGTCTCCATCCACCTCCCCATCCGGGAGCCTAGAGTTCTTTGTCTAATTTTCCCAATTGGGAAAGGTAGACAGCCCAGGTGAGCTTCCTTCGTTTGGAAAGCCCGCCAAAGATTCCGAGGGAGGAGGTTTTAATTGCAGGCGAGGCAACCAATCCCATATCAGAATCAAAGATCAGTCACTCCTGAGGAAGTCTGAAAAAGCTCCTCTGACTGGATGAGAACTTGAATGGGGCGGGAGTAACTCCAGGGATAAAATCCCCGCTACTCCCTTATCTATGCGGACTCCATCTCTGGGTCCCCTCCCATGACAGTGTGGGAGCCCCTTCTCTCTCTCTCTGTGTCTTTCTCTCTCCCTGCCTAATAAATTGCTTTTCTGCAAAGCTCTTCGGGTCCGATGTTTACTTGAATGATATCACGGCACCACCAGAGTCTTCCTCCCCATTCTTGGGTGAGTGAGGCTCAACGACCTGTGAAAACACTTCCACTGGGGAACAGTGAGCATCACTGGGACACCCCCGCAGCCCTGCTCCTGTCATCTGGTTACAGACCTAGACCTGTGGTTTTCCAGGGACTCTTAGGCCTTGGGCCACAGACTAAAGATTGCATTGTTGATTTCTCTACTTTTGAGGTTTTGGGACTTGGACTGGCTTCTTGGCTCCTCAGCTTGCAGATGGTCTGTTGTGGGACTTTACCTAGTGATTGTGTGAGTCAATTCTCCTTAACAAACTCTCATTCATATATACATCTATCCTATTAGTTCTGTCACTCTAGAGAACCCTGACTATGACACTTAATGCATACTTCCTCATTGTCAGATTCTTCTCATACTTCAAATCTTTGACTTCTCTTTCTATTACCAGTTTTTAAAAAAAAAAAACAAAACTTTCTGCTTCAAAGAGGTTTTGTGATGTGCTCAGGAACACCTGGATAATCTATATTTAAGCATTTGTGCCACAAAACATTAGCTAATTATGAGGGTGCAATTCATCATTAAACCAGTCTTGGGGATTACATATGCTGTGTATAGCAAGCAAGTGGAAAATTTGAGGACCATCTTAAAATTCTAGCTACCACAATATTACAGTATTCATCCTCACAGGAGACAATAGTTCATTAGTCTGTTAATCTTTTTAGTTCATCTCTTTTAATTTTGATTATCAGAGATTTTTTACCTTCAAAGTTCACTTGGCTATTTCCCATCTTTGTTCTTGAGCAATTTCTGTAACATATCTATTCCGTAAGGGTTTGAAATGACTTCCCATAAAAGCACTTAGTACTGGAAACTTTATTCAAAGTAATTCTTTGCCAGATTACAAAAAAATAAATTTATGGCAATTTGTGTAATTTTTTGGAGATTTCTACTGTTTTAAAAATAATTTGTTTCATCTAAATTTTTAATACTTTAGTTTAAAATTGCACATAAGACTTTAAATTTAAAAGTCATGAGTGATGTGTAATATTGACATTTAATGATTTGATTACTCATTTTCTAAATTATTTATTGTTTAATCTTTCTTCTGCCAAAAGATAATTTAATAAAGCATTTTATATAAAATCCCAAGTTCTGTAATATTTCTTTTCAAGCATTTATTTTCTTTGCCTGCTAACACAAATGAAATTCTTGTTTTCCTTCATTTTGTAACCATGATATCTTAACTTTTTTCCTATAATTTTTAAAAACTCTCATGTTAAAATCTGTTAATATACATTACTAATGTTTGACTTTTATTATAAACTTATTTTATTCAGCTTTTAGCAGTTAATTTGTTCATTCAGCAATTTTTATTTTAGATATTATTCATCAGAGTATGTTGCTTTAGCATCATTTAATTCATGTTTTGAGTTTTAAATTTATTAAATAATTATGAAGATTATGAATAGTCCCCATGCACCACACACTCAGTTTCTTCTATTATTAACATCTTATGATAGTATGATACAGTTGTTAGAATAGGAATCTATATTTGTAATTATTATTAAGGTCCACACTTTGCTCAAATTTCCTTAGTTTTACCTAATGTCCTTATTTTCTCTACCAGTATCTCATACAGAATACCACGTTACAACTAGTGTTCACATTGCCTTAGTTTCTGCTTGCTTGTGTCAATGTCTCAGGTTATTCTTGACTTTTATAACTGTACTCTTGTGGGCCAGGTGCAGTGGATCAGGCCTGTAATGCCAGCACGTTGGGAGGCCAATGCTGGTGTTTCACTCGAGACCAGCCTGGCCAACATGGTGAAACCTAGTCTTTACTAAAAATACCAAAATTATCCCGGTGTTGTGGTACATGCTTGTAATCCCAGCTACTTGGGTGGCTGAAGCAGAATAATCACTTGAATCCAGGAAGCAGAGGTTGCCGTGAGCTATCATGCCACTGCACTCCAGCCTGGGCAACAGAGGGAGACTCTGTCTCAAAAACAAAACAAAACAAAACAAAAAAGAACTCTTGTGATTATACTGCTATATAATAAGTGTAAGGAACTTTGAGATTAAATAAAATATTACGTAATCCAGAATAATCTGTCAATCTCAAAATGCTTATTTTAATTTTATCTACAAGATCCCTTTTACCATGTAAGATATCATAGTCAAAATTCCTAGGATAAGAAGATGGACAATTTTTGGAGCAATTATTCAGCCTATCAGAATCACTGACAGTTTTAACGTGTACTTCCCTCTTCCTACATTTTTTTCTTCCTGTGTTCTTCATTTACACTGTTACTTCCCATGCAAGGAAACCTTAAAATGGGAATAGAATGGCAGAAGAAAGGGGAAATTGATAGTGAATTCTTATTGTTGTTTTTTCCTGGTAAAAATAAAGACATTGTCAAAGTAGGGAAGAATACTTGAAAAGAAATGATCTAATATCAAATGATTTAACAGGAGCCATCCACATTGTTTTTACACTAGTTGTACACATCTGTGTTTGTGTGCTGCTAATAATCCTGTAAAATTTAAATTTGTGTTGGTTGATGACAAATGAAAAGTAGAATTACCAGACACTTGTGACTACTTTAGAAATTGGAGCTTTAAAATATCACTTTGAAAATAACGTACGCATGACTGCAACTCTTCCTGTTATCTCCTGATTCACATCAGCACCATCTAAAGTCAAACTGATATTGTCGCAAACATTCTACTGATCTACCTAAAGGCTTGACATACATATTCCTAACTATGCCGACTACTGACCTCTACAAAATTACTATAGAAGTTTAATCTTAATATCGTTTAGGATGATAAATGTTCTCAGTATCATTTAGTACCTCAGTATCATTTAAGATGATAAATGTATACTCTTCTAAATGTAATAGAAATAAGAGATGTGTTATCTGTGACACTGGCAATCATGTATGACTCCAGCAACAGGACATTGAAAGAAATGTTTGTGGAGAAGCTCTTTCCTCTATGGGGAACGACCTAGGTGGATCTGCAAGTAAGCATTTAGTGTGAGGCCTGGGGCTGTGGCGGTCCAGCAGCACCATAAGTAGGAAAATAAGCTGCATTTACAGTGAAGGGAACTGACCAGATACTTTTATTTTACACCTTTAGAAAAGTTTATCAATATTTAATATACAATTTAGAAATGTATTGGCCTTTTTTTTTCCACTGCTATGGAAAGACCAACACACATAATGCATGTATTAGGCCTGTCACAAAGTAAATTTTTAAAAATCCTCTCAGTTCTCTTGAAACCTCCATTAGGAAGGCTATTTAAGACACAGCTTGATTCTATTACCACCACATTGTGCAAGGAAATCATTTTACTATTAAAACTCTGACACTGGTTAATATATAAATAACCAGATGAGTTCGTCTGGTCATTTACTGGGCAGCTTTGTTATAAGTGACATACACACTCTGGAATATAAATAAAATTGCTAATCAAAGTAGCTTCATGAAATACAACATGATTTCTTCTTATTAGTAAAACGTTGGAAACCAAATACTAATAATAGAAGCCTTAGAAATATTCTTATGAATGAAAAATCCCATAAAGAAAAATGCATGTGTTTCACTTATTCATTATACGAACAAATGTAATTGAGAGACTGGTTGTGTGATATGTGCTATAAGCAGGGGATGAGAGCTTGGCCAAATGTTGTAAAGCCAATGTCTCACAGGAGCCTGCAGCAAAGATCTTTGTTGTAGGAGAGTTGGTTTCTATAGCCTTGTATAGCAAGAAAGTAATGAATACATCCCCTGGGAATTCATGTCTGGCAAAAGGACTCGGCTTCGGTTCCTCTTTCTTCTCCAAAACTAACCATTTTCCGTCATTTGATGATGCATTACAGATTCAATGAGTCCAAATAGTTGATTCAATTTAAGGTTTCTGACTTGTTGAAAGATATTTCCCTCTTGACTTTCTTCTAAATTTTAAGCTATGATCAGGTAGTCAGTTATTTGTACCTGTATAAATAAATTTCAAAATCCACTCCAAGAGTCCATTTTTAAAGAAGCAAGAAGTAAAACAAGGGTGAAACTGAGAGAATAGCTATGAGATAGGTGTAAAGTTATCTTGCATCAACAGTTGATAAAAGTCATATGCTGGTAAATGACAGTGATTATTTTTCAATTTAAAAGAATAAAGTTTATTATTTTTGTTTTTTAAGATAATTTATATGAAACCTTAAAATAACAAGAATGTATTCTTTGGCTCAGAAAGTTTGCTTCCAGAAATTTATCTTAGAAATATTCTAAGATATGTGGAAAATGACTATTTATGTGGCTATTTACTATAGCATTATTTGTAATGGAAGCAAATATTTCTTTCAAATAATTGGAACCCAACTAAATGTCATTTTTAGGGATCTGGTAAAAGAGATTTGATACATTCTCACATAGGTAAAATGTGTTTATGAAAAAGAATGAAGAAGTCCTTTGGGTGTTGATATGGAATGATTTCCTATGAATATTAAGTTAAAAACCAACGTGCAGAACAGTGAGTGATACTGTTTTCTTAAAAGAGGAGAAAAATATCTCTGCTTGTCTCTTTGTTGCAAAAATATCTCTGAAAGTTTACTTAAAAAAAAAAAAAAAGCAGGATAATTTGAGTTCCTCAGGAAGGAAAGAAACCAGGTGGTTTGGAAGTAGATATGAACAGGGAAATATTAACTGTCTACCCTTTTTAGAGTTTGACCTTGAAACAGGTGAAGATATTACATATACACATTATAGAAACTTCTGAACAAACAAAAATTTTATCTTAAATGATAAGACTTTAGTTTCTTTTGCCACAAAAACAAGCAAAAAGAGTTCCTATGTGAAATGATGAATGTGTTAATTTGCCTAACTATTGTCACCTTTTTACTCTTAATGTGTGTCCCTAACTTCATGTATACCTTAAATATACACAACAAATTTATTTTAGAAAATAACTAATGAAAAATAAGAAAAAAGTTAGCTAAAATTTTAATCTTGGTTTTCTTTTTTGAAATAAGTTGTTTTTCAATGAAGAAGTGCTTAAAGCGGGGCCGTATGATACTATATTCATAGTAAAATTTGTATGTAAGTTAAATAACAATGAAATGCAGCTCATTTCAGCTGGGAAATCCACTAATTACAGGCTAAAGCATAAAATATTAATTAAGAATATATTTAAATAAAAGATTTTTAGATCTATATTTTTCTATACCTTTCAAAATACAGTTATTAGGCTTTAAAGTCTATTTTTCTGTGCCTTCAAATTTTCAATCACAGAACATTTAGGTGATTACCAAGTATGTGTACATTATGTAAATATTCTGAAAACATAGATATCTGTCAGAGAGCAATTTTGAAAATTTAACCTTGTATAACTAATTAAATGCAAAATATAACCTACTTAAGTATAAAAATAAAAGTTTTATCTTTATTTTTGTTTAAATACAAGGTAGGTTGATTTATCAAAATAGCTGTATTGCTGTATTTTGACAGCTTATTCCTATTGCTTACAAGATTAAGGTTAAGACAGTCTTTAAATACCAAAAGAAGTAAAAGACAAAATAAATATTCTGAAACATTTTTCAAAAACAAGAAAAATATTTTTCTCTCCTTTTTGTAAATTTTGTCTAGTATTATGTCAAATATATTAAAAAAGCATAACTTTATCCTGAATATATATATATATATTCAGAGTCATATATACATAAATCATAATACATATATACATAAATCATTCCATATCAATACCCAAAGGACTTCTTCATTCTTTTTCATAAACACATTCAAATATATATATATATATATATATATATACATATATATATATATGTATTTGGTTATAAACATAAAACAAATTTAAAAATCAGAAAACAAAATACATAAAAAGGAAAGTAAATATTGTTAACATTTTGGCACATGCACTTTCTAGACTTACATTCTTCATTAATAAATAAAATACACATTTCTGTTTTAAAGAAATGTAGTGTCCTATCATACATGTAATTTGTACTGTTTAACAGTACACTGTAATCAGAAATTTATATACTTGATCTGATATGCATAGATGCATGTACATGTATATATTTGCAATGACTTCTCTATATGAATTTACCCTATTAACTAACTCCGTTTAATAATTACTTTTTTTTTCAAATTTTCCACTATTGTATGCTATTGCTGTGATTAACTTTGGAGTAAATGTATCTTCATAGTATTATTTGGTTTATATCTCAGGGGGATCAAATCGTCAGTGGAAATTTGATTTGTAACTTAACTTCACTAGATAGTGCCAAGTGTCTCTCCAGAAAATTGTCCTGACAGTACCCAGATCTTCCCCAATAATTAGTTTTTATCAGTTTTTAATTTTTTGTGAATAATCCATTGAAAGCTATCTTAATTACTACTGTTTTAATACACTTTCATAATATTGTTTATTTTTAAATGTTATTATTGTATTTTTCTCTATAGATATATCCCCCAAAATTTCAATTGTGCACTCTTTATTATTCTGTATCTTAATTAAAAGGGCTTCTTATATATCAAGTAAGGCAAATACTATGACTTGTCTACCCAATTGCCATTCCTCTCTTAACAACAGAACCAATAATTTATTTGTTATTGTTCTTCTTAGACAAATATTCTGATGTGGTTTGGCTCTGTGTCCCTACCTAAATCTCATGTCAAGTTGTAATTCCCAGCGTTGGAGGAGGGGTCTGATAAAAGGTGACTGAATTGTGGGATTGGATTCCCCCCTTGCTGTTCTCACAGTAGTGAGTTAGTTCTCACAAGATCTGGTTGTTACTCATTCTCTGATATAGCTAATCATATCTCTCATGATATGTTTACTTGCTTTATTTCATAACAATTGAACAAAGGGGTCCAAGGTTAAATATAAAAAGTATATTTCAGGCTTAAAATATTCACATTTTAGCCTCCCTAATGATTTTTATCACTGTCTCCTTCACTTTCCCAGAGGTGACTAGTTAAGGATGTAAGCTTCCCACTCCAAGAAGACTCCTTAAAACTTTTTTAATACAGAAGTATAGTTCTTTTAATTGACTATGTTTTCCTTGTTATATATCATTTATTTTTTCCATTAAAAAACTTACTTAGCAGATATGGTACATGATTAATCAGCCTATTCACCTCAATTTAAATGTAACTACAAAAACATGTAGTATTATTCACTTGTTTTATAGTGCTCAGTACTTTAGTTAAGAAGTTCAAGTAGAGTCTAATTCCTTTTCCTCCACAAATATTGTGTTTTTTCTTCTGAAAGTTTGTAAGATTTGAATTATAGGATTTACCAAAATACGCCAAAAGATACTTCATCAATTCTGCCTTTCAGTCCATATGAACTTTTACTTTGGATATCAGATCCAGATCTGATATCACTCATGGCATGTACATTTCCTTTATTTTTTGTTTTTCATTCTATTGTTTATTTTCTAGTATCTGCAATAATTCACATATATGAAGTCTTCTCAAGAAGTATTCCAAGTCTTTTACATTTCCTCTTCTTTCTGATTTCTGACTCTTCATACCTTGGCTCTGTTTTGGATATATTTCTTCCACCTGAACTTCCAAGTTCCTATGTTTTCTCTTTTTCAATTTCTCTTTTGGACTTTTAAATTATAATTATATCTTTTACTGCTGTAGTACTAGAAAATTATGTATAAGAAACTGTAATGGAATCTCCTTCAGTGCTGATGTAACGTAGTGATGGTTGTTAACATTTCCATCTGTCTCCTTCAGTAATTGCTCTTAAGTTTAGGTTACTTATTTTACATATTATTCTCCAAATCTCTGGTTTCTTTTCAGGCAGAGCTTTTTTATAACAGTATATAAAGCATCAACAACTTCATAAGTATATACTTCTGTGGCAAGTGATGAGCCAGCGAACCTGTGTTCTCTGGTCTGCTCTGGTGCAATGGCTAGTGCCACCAGCCTTAGTAGAGAGAAGCCACACTATCTGTTGAGTTCTCGTTCAGATTTTGGATAGTAAACATCTCAGTACCAGCCACCTAGGCATTGCTACCCTCTTCTTTGGTGCTCCATGAATCTTCTCCTGTCAAACTCTCTTCTATTATTGTAGAGTTTGTCAAATTGGTAGCCTTCCTCAGTCTTCCTGCTTTTGCCTCTAGCAACTTTTTTGCTGTTGATCTAAAGCTGGTCATGATGTATTTGGAAGAATTTTTTATGATTCAGAATTCTGTCTTTTTGAAATTGCCATGTAGGTTCTAACGACTGTGTGTGACTAAGCACATAAAATTACATTTACTTACCTTTCAGAAAATAAGTGAATTGTTTTATTTTTTGAAGATGAGGCTGTATAAAAATGTATAGAGATGTCAAATAAGTGCATGAAAAGATGTTAAACATTATATGACATTAAAAAATGGAAAATTAAAACAAGATACTATCCAACACCTATTTGGATGGCTAAAATCCAAAACATTGATAACAACAAATGCTGGCAGCAGGAACTCTCACTGATTGCTGATGGGAATGCAAAATGCTACAGCCACATTGTAAGGCAGCTTGGCAGGTTTTTACAAAGCTAAAAATATTCTTACCATATGATCCAGCAATTGTACTCCTTGGTATTTACCCAAATGAGTTGAAAACTTATGTCTATACAAAAGCCTATCTATGAATATTTATAGCAGCTTTGTTCATAATTGCCAAAACTTGGAAGCAATCAAGATATTTTTTAATAGGTAAATAGATAAACTGGGTGCATACATTTTATGAATATTATTCAACCATAAAAAGAAACAATCCAGCCACAAAAAATACATGGAGGAATCTTAAATGCATACTGCCAAGTGAAAGAAACCAGTTCAAAACATTACATACTGTTTGTTTCTAACTATATGACATTCTGGGGAAAGCACAATTACAGTGACAATGAAAAAGTCAGCAGTTGCTAGGAATTGAGGAAAGGAAAGAAGGGATGACTATATAGAGGAGAGGGGAAATATTAGGAAAATGAAACTATTTTGTATTATCATTGCAATGGTATATACATGACATTATGTAATTGTCAAAACCTATAGAACTGTATACCACAAAGAGTGTACTCTAAGTTAAACTATGGGTTTTAGTTAATAATAATATATCAATATTTGTTCATCAATATTAACATATGTACCATACTAAAGCAAGATATTAGTAATTGGAAAAATTGGGGAGGAGAAGGGTAAAGTGGAGAAAGGTGTATGGGAAATCTGTACTTTCCCCTCGATTTTTCTATAAATACAAACTACTCCAAAAAAATAAAGTCTGTTTATTTATTAGTAAACAAGTAAGAAGCAGCAGCTCCGGTAGGCCAAATCATGGACTTCTCAACCTTAAGATGTCAATTCCTTAATCCCTGACACCTGTGAATGTGTTATATGTTCACAGGAACTCTGCAGATGTGATTACGGATCTTGAGATGGAGTGATTATCCTTGGTTATACAATGGATACCAATGTAATCACAAAAACTCCTAAAAACTAAAGAACATTCCAAAGATTGTGTCAGAGAGATGCCCTAGATTTACATGCAAGAGAGATTCTAAACATGAGAAAATGTCTTTGCTGGCATAAGAGAAAAAGGAGCCATAAGCCAAGGGATGTGGGCAGTTTCTGAACTCTGCAAACAACCAGCAGCTTACAACCTCAGGAAACTGAATTCTGCCAACTACCTGAAAGAGCCAAGAAACAGATTCTTTAGAGTACCCAGAAAGGAACGCAGCACTATTGACACCTTGATTTTAGCACACTGACACCAGTTTCAGAATTCTCACCACAGAACTGGAATGGAATAAATATGCATTGTTTTAAGCAACTAAGTACATGGTAATTTGTTATGCCAGCAATAGGAAACTAATACAGAGGCTAACTTGGTGTGTTCTGTTATTCTCAGAAACACTGAGAGACTGAACCTTGTCAATGAATGTGGATGTGCATCCAGTTTCAGTGCTTCAGACAGAAGCAGGATGTTTTATCTTTTGCTCATGACAGATTTTTCTTGTATTTTACATATTTTCTTAGTGATAATATATCTAGAATAAAATAAGCCCCTCTAAGCCTAATATTGAAGAATGAAATACTGTTTAATTATAACTACAAGAATATGTTTTTAATAAAAATAATACCTATTTGAAGGACATATATATATATACACACATATGTATCCTTTATACACATAACATACACATGCATGTATCCATATATGTGTGTGTGTATACATATATATATATATGTGTATATATATATGTATATATATTTGTAGAAAATGACTTGGGAAAAAGAAAACATCAGTGCATTTGGGACATACCTCAGAAAAGAAAGATGAAATCAGGAATAGAGGATAAAGAAAAAACAACAATGTCAAACAAATACAAAATCTAGTAATATAAAACTAAACCCTAGTATGAGTTGTTTCTCAATTTTATCCTATGCAACTAAAGACCTCAGAAATAAGAAAAGAAGAATAAAATTACATTAAAGTTGATTTTCTTTCTTAAATATAATATTGCCTTTAATGTTGGTGTTGCAAAATCATGAAGTTTACTACCAAGTTAAATTCTAAATCTTCATTTAGGGAGTTTTTAAGGCACTGAACAAGAAAAGATTTGTGTAACTTATATGTATCTTCCCTTAAGAAAATCAAACTATTAATACATGAATGTATTTAATGATTTCTTTCAGATGCCTTATCCTGAAATTAAATATATTATCATACTAGAATATTGCTATAGAATCAATGTTTATGTCTCTCCAAAATTCGTATGTTAAAACCTAACCACCAAGATGATGGTATTAGGAGGTGTGGCCTTTGGGAGGTGATTAGATAATGAGGACAGAGCCCTAATGAGTAGTATTAGTGCCCTTATAAATGAGACCCAAAGGAGCTAGTTCATCTTTTCCACCGTGTGAGGACACAACTAGAAGGTGCAACCCATGCAAAAGAAAGCGTGCCCTCACCAAACATCAGATCCGCCCTACCAGTACCTGGTCTTGGACTTCTCAGCCCCCAGAACTGTGAGAAATAACTTTTTCTTGTCCATAAGCCACTCAGTATATGGTACTTTGTTCTAACAGTTTGAACAGACTAAGAAAAATATAATGCATGCAGTTAAAACTCTCAAGGTAGATACTCAGATCTGCCATTGAATAAAGTGTGAGCTTAATAAAATCCTTGAATGCTTATTAGCCTTAGGTTAAGTGTTGTCCATTCTTACTTTTAATATATCTGAAAGTGCCTTATAGACTGTAATCTAAAATTATCTCCTTAATTCATTTACAAATTTTGCTTACCAATTTGACTGTTGCTCCATAAATATATAAGCCGCATAAGGACAGAGCTATTTTTCATTTCCACAGAATGCATATCACATATTAGATAAATAATTATGTGTAGAATTAACAAATTATTCATAATGTTGCAGAGGCCAAAAATATAATTAGAATATCTATTTGCCAGAGCTTGTTAGAAAATCTGGGATCTAGGCCTAATTCTGACTTTAAGTAGGATGTTTAGCTGAAGCCAGTTTACATTAGCTCATCATCAGTATTGACATTACCATTGACGCCAGTATTGAATAAGAACCATGGATGCCCTTTCCATCCTTCAAATACAGAATTGTTGATAGAAGTCACATTTGCTTACAGGCTTGAGTTGTCCACCCATAAAATACTTAGGAAATAAATACCATATTTACTGTCAAATGATAATGGAGCTTTAGGTCTAGAATAAGTTTCTTTTAACTCTAATTTGATCTAGTTAATTGAATCTCAATAATTACATTTTAGTTGTTCTCAGTAAATACTAGTAAAAATAATTCCCATTTTTAAATAGTTATATTGTATCAACTACATTTTATATGCACAGTTATACTTGATTTTATTTAATTGTCAAAAACATTCTACACTGTAATTCCATATTTCTACCTCTCTGTCTCTATCCATCATCTGTCTACCTATCTATACCACCTTTAAAGGTCTTTCTTGAATTGTTTTTCTAATATGACATATTTACTTTGTGTTTTATTTCTTGCACTTTTCTTGAGAAAAGAACTCTGAAAAAAGTGATGATTAGGCAATTACATTTTGACTATGAAAGGTGTGATACTTTTCCTCCATTAAATGTTTTGTGTTCTAATAAAATGCTGCCTGAAATTATGTAAAATATTCTGTAATTGCACTGTCCAATATGTACTAACCACATATGGCAACTGAGAACTTAAAATATGGCCAGTGAACCTGAGAAAGTAAGCTTTCATTTAATTTAACTTAATTATTATAAATGTAAACTTAAAAAACTACACTCTTTAAAAAAAATTATATACCATTAAATTCACTACCATTATGTTAGCCCCTGGACTTTAAACCTGACCAGGGGCAACATAATGGTAGTGAGTTTCTAAGGAATACTTATATACTTTTTCTTCTACTAAGTCTTTAACTTTTATTCAATTTACTAATGTTTCCATTTTCAAAGATGGATTACTGATTGCTTTCTTTCTTTCTCAGATCCTAAAGTTCCTAAATGTGTCTAACTAAATGTTTGAATACATTTGCAAATTTGAAACTGAGTACAATTTTTAAAGAAATTTCTTTAAAACGTCTTAAGAATATTTCAATTTTTTTATAAATTAATGCAAAATAACTCACTAATTGTTGGTCAACCTTAAGTAGGAGATATTACCAGCATTTGGTGAACCTTTTAAAATCTTTTGTAAATCTTTTTTTGAAACTCTCTTTAGTTTTGTTGAAATTGTGTATGCATTTAAAAATGAAGTCCTAAATATTGCAAGGAGAAATATCAATGAAGATGTAAAAAATAGAACTGGCAGCTGGGCACATTGGCTCCTGCCTGTAATCCCAACACTTTGGGAGGCCAGGCTGGCCAACATAGTAAAACACCATCTCTACTAAAAATACAAAATTAGCCATGCATGGTGGTGAGCACCTGTAATCCCAGCTACTTGGGAGGCTGAGGCAAGATAATTGCTTGAACCTGGGAGGTAGAGGTTGCAGTGAGCTGAGATTGTGCTCACTGCAAAATCTCAGTGAAACAAAACAGAAAAACAAACAAAAAACTGGCTTCTGAGGCAGGAAGACTTTTGTTTGAATCTAACTCATGTTTGCTAATAATATAACTCTGAATGATATTGTTTAAGATATGCAAACTACTCTTTACCTACTTCATTGAAAAACATATAGTATGTATTATGATAATATAGTATTATAAAGGTTTTCCATTTTACTTACTCTTATTATAAGATACTTTGCATTTTCTAAAATATAAAATAGAAACAAAATAAGTAGTCTGAATTTGAAATAGTACTGGTAGTAAGCAGTAATGTTAGACTTAAATCTGGGAAGACTGTCTCCAGAACTCACCCTAGGTCACAGGGCATTGATCACTCTGCCAAAGTACTGATGCAAAATGAATGATTGGACACCATGGACTTTAATGGAGACATTCCTGTGCTGAAATAACATTGGGATTGCCATTCACAAATTAGTTTTCTGTACTTTAAAACCTCATTAAATGAATATATCTCTCTTAATGGAATGCTAATATCACTATGTGGTATGGAGAAATTGGTTTCCTCATATGCTGTTGGTAGAAGTATGAACCTTTGTAATATTTCTAAGAGCAATATGATAAGAGGCAATAGAGTTTTAAAAATATGGATACTTTCATTTGGCTAAATTTCATCAAGAAATTATCTCCAGCTAATAATTAAGCACAGCTGAGAAATTTCTGCATTAGTGATGTCCAGGAAACACTATAATAACAAAAATATTCATGAAATCTGAATGCCAATAATGGAAAACCCATTGTAGTCCATAGTAGTATTTTTTTTTTAATATCCATGAAATAGAATATTATATAACCATTAAAATGATAATGTAGACATGCATTATTTTGGCATTGAATGGGTTTATATTTTCATTGTGAACATGTTGTAAATTAGTCACTAGACTACTATCCCTTTAAAAATACATATTTATTTCTATATATATATATATATATAATATTATATTACCAGCATATTACTCACTGTTAAAAGTCTGTCTTAAATATTTTTATCAGACACAAGTGGATCTGCAATATATTACATCAAAACATTCTTTTTGAATGGAACATGTATTTTTAAATTTTAAAGTTGTGTTACATTTTATTTTTATTAATGTAAGGTTTTTATAAGAATAATTGTATAAAAAGTAAAGAAAAAATAGAATGAATCATAATCTTATTGAATAAAATTTTCATCTAAATTTTGGGAAGCTTGACCAGAATACTCCCTGATTATTTGAACTGAAGAATACTTATCTGACTGTGTAAAAGCAAAAGCAAAAGTAACAATGATAATAAACAAAATCTGTTTGGGCAGTATTCCCAAACTCAAGTCTCCACTGGGGCCTTGTTGCTGTTTAAATAAGAAAAAAAAAATCCTCAAAAGGTTGAGCTGAAGTTTGTAAGCATTCACGATATGACCAGGGAATATGGTGGGCACAGCCAACTAAAGTAAACATTGTCATTCAACTGCAGCTAAGTGTTGCCAGGTTAAAATAAGGGTCTATTACCACCAGCATTCCTTTTTTTTTTTTCAACAGAAGCCTTCTTTTTACATGTTTATGTGAAACCTTCTAACTTTTGAATGTTAGCTGCACTATTTTAAACATTATAAATTCAAACTAAACATGTCTGTAGAAAATATGTTTCTTGGATTGACAGTGGCATTCATTTTATTAAGAATCTAAGCCAAAAGCTAATGCCATAAAGTGTCAATAAACAAAAAAAAGTGGCTCTTACAGCCACTGAGAAGAATATATTAAATTAGCACTAAAGTGATTCTGCTTTATTTCATAGTATTTGTGTTTTCATAACTGGAAAAAAATTGCTTCAAGAAAATTCTAGATTAGTATTTATTGATAAATATTCAAAATATAAAATGTAACTCATAATTTACATGTAAAAGAACTCAGTATGTGAAATTATAGAAATAAATCATAGTACAACTAGAGCAAAGTGGTATAGAAAAAAATATATAGATATATAATGACCATATTGTTCAATGGAGTCATACTCAGAGATAGGCTTCCCGTTCACTCCAATGAAGCTTAATTTGTAGTACAACGTTTCATAATAAACATTTCATTAACACTTTTATATGTTTTTGTAGATATTAGAAGAATTAAAAGAATAATTTGTTTAAGGAATATCACTTCTAAAAAGAATGAAAAAGACAGTCTCGAAGTGATCTCTGAAAGAAAAAAAAATATCAGAGAACTGGACAAGATTGCTAAAATGTTTCTCAGTGTAATGAAGGGAAAACCAAATGTTAAATAATGCCAAACTGCATGAATAAAAGAAAGAAAAAGACAAAAAATACTTTAGGAGAAATCATTGTGTTTGGGTAAAGAATGGACTTATTGATCTAAATTGGATTTCTCACTTGGCTGTTTGTGATTCTTCACTAAATGGGTTTTTTATCTATTTACAATTTGTATAAATGGAGAAAAACAAAATTACCACGGGGAGGGAGAAAAGGAAATCCTGAGCAGATTTGTGCTAGCAAATGTTTTAGAACTCTACAAGTAGAATTCTCCTCTCCCATCTCACGACGCCAGATGCTGCCTTGTCTGTGATGCCACAGGCTGCAGTGGATCCCCACGACACTATAAACAAAATCAAAACCTGGCAGTGTTATAACAGTTATAGAAACACCTATGCTAAATAGCTCCATGTTGTGAAACTGGGAAAACTCTATATGCAGAACCTTCACTGTGTTCCTTTATTTTAAAAACTTCTGATTAAATCGCCCATTCAAGAATGAGCAGTAATAATATATTAAGAGGAACCAGCCTCAAAGCAATACAATATACCATGAACACATTCCACCCATGGTCTATTTATTCATTCTCTTGACAGAAGGAACATGATTAAACTCAGCTTTTATAACTATATGTATGTGTGTATATATACATATATGTGTGTGTGTGTGTATGTGTATGTATATTTAAATGAAATATGAACTTTATTGTTGATTCATGCTTAAAATAGTCTATACTTTCCCCAGAAGAACGTATACTTGAACAGCAAAAAAAATTATTATTCTATTGTTACTTTTCATAATGTATTGTCTATAAATATTTTGTCTAAATTGAGCATTTAAGTATATTATCTGTATTGAATATTGATGTATATTTTCCATTGTATTAAGTAATGTGGATATATACTTTATTTTCTGAGTTAGTAAAAGTTTGAATACATGCAATTATTATATAATCAGTTTCTTTGGAAGACAATTATCATATACGTAAGATATACAGATTATTGTATAAGGTTAAGGAAGAATATTTAATAAAATTCTGTCATGAATTCATCTCCAACTTATGAGGCAGAGGTCCGATACCAGAGTATATTTCAAATTTAACTTGATTTGCATTTCTCTTTCTTTTTTTCCCTCTGCAGTCCATTGGCATTGCCTTTTGCCTTGAAAAGTATTTACTATCTTCTTCGGTGATTAAGGTATATTTAGGTAACTAAAGTTGGCCCTGTTCATTTTTCCTTGAGTTCTATAGGGAAACTACAGCATGATTTGTTTGTTTGACATTTATATGATATTATATGATGCAGGATAAAGGGAAAGTCATGAATGAATATAAAAAACATCATTTGAAACAAGATTCTGGGAATGTTTGGTTCAATCCATCTGGGGATTTTTGTAGTGGCAAATTATCACTTCTGTAAATTCAAAGATTCAATTGCTCACTAGAGTAATTACGATCTTTAAGGAAAATAACTCTGAATACTTTCTCAATCTACTGCTCACTGCTTCTGTTCTTCCTTGTAGCCAATATTGATGATGTTCCACCCAGATTTTTTTATTACTAGGCTACTACTCTCACCATTAGCTGCGGCAGGTGTTAGAAACTAGCAATTCACACTTGCATCCTTCATCAAAAATTGTCCATAGGCAATAGGAATCTTCTTGGGTAATGCCTGGGATGCTATACCCTCCTCTGGTTCTTAGGGCAGCTTCTATCAGTTCTCTTCTATTTGGGCAAGTCTGGTATTGGAGTTTATTCTCCAGAGCTACTCATGAGCTTAGATGAGGCTACCCTTCACCTGAGCCCATAGCTTAGCCTCTTTCCCTTCCCTGTTTATGTATATCTCACTGCCCTATAGGTTTCTCTTGACAGTACTCCCTGAAGATCGCTTATGTAAGTATTCCTCCTACAGTGTCTGCTTCTGAGGAAAATGCCTTGAGACATACCTGTTCATACGGCAGCTGATTGTTGAAAGGATGAAAGTTTTTAAAGTAATTTGATGAGACTAAATCAGGAAATGGTTATAAGCACAATCATAAACTGGTTCAAACTTAAACAATATACTTACTTCTAAGCAAATGTCTTTCATATTCACTTCAAGTGAAACATGAAAGCAAAAGACTTTTCTTAAGATTCTGAAACCCAACCAGCCAATTTTGACTTTCCTGGCAGCCAGGAAAGTAACAATCATTGGAATTTATAAAAAGGTACCACTTAGTTGTTATTTTAAAATAATTTTAAAGATATTATTAAAGGGGTAGAATGTGATGCCTATGTTAAATATGAGTTACATCAACTTACTGTAAAGGTTTCTGAAAATATTGATGTTTAGCATTCATATAGTTCAAACATTTGCTGATAGTCAATACCATTCTCAAGCAAGCTTGTCCAGTCCCATGGCCTATGGGCCGCATGTGTCACAGGGTGGTTTTGAATGTGGCCCAACACAAATTTATAAACATTTTTAAAATGGATTTTTTTTGTAATTCTTTTTAGGTCATCAGCTGTCGTTAGTGTTAGTGTATTTTATATGTGGTGCAAGACAATTCTTCTTCTTCCAATGCGGCCCAGGGAAGTCAAAAGATTGGACAACCCTGCTAGAATCTAGATATACAAGGAATGGGATATATAAGATATATAAGAAATGGGATTTAGGCAAAACTGAGAGATTTGGAAACACTAATGTTTTAATCATCTTTGCTTCATTCTCTTTAAGAATTCCATTTGGCAAAAAGTTAAATTTTAATTCCTATTCATCTATTCTTCCTTCATTGTTGTTGTTGTCTTATGTCGTTCCTTTTCTTGTTGTCTTCTAAATAGAATAGCAGCAGCTACTTTTATTTATAGATTCTAATTCAGTCTTCAGCCAGTTACTCTTTCTTCCATTATGCTGTGTGGTGATTCTACAGTCCCTACAAGTTAACCTTCATGATATAAACATCCTCTGTCAAAAACATAGAAGTCTGCTTTCAAAACCAGAAGCACAGTTGTTTCTGAAAGCAGTCATGGCTGTCTGACAGAGTCTAGCCTGGGAGGAGATTATCTATTCAGTTTGGAAAATTGATGGTGGGATCTGTGCACATGAAAAGAGAAACCTATAGCCTGGGAAGAGCTGCTGCTGCCAATCTAAGAATTCCAAAGATACATTCATAGAGAAGCATGATATAGTGTGGCTGTGTCCCCACTGAAAATCCCATCTTGAATTCTAATCCTGATCATCTCCATGTGTCAAAGGTGGGACAAGGTAGAGGTAATGAGATCATGGGGGCAGTTTCCCTCATGCTGTTCTCTTGATAGTGAGTGAGTCTCACCAGATCTGATGGTTTCATAAGTGTCTGACATTTCCTCTGCTTGCATCATTCCATCCTGCCACACTGTGAAGAAAGTGCCTGCTTCTCCTGTGCCTTCTACCATGATTGTAAGTTTCCTGAGGCCTCCCAAGCCATGCAGAACTGTGAGTCAATTAAATACCTTTCCTTTATAAATTACTCAGTCTCAGATAGTTCTCTATAGCAGTGTAAGAATGGACTAGTACAATAAATTGATACTGAGGTAGTGGGGCTCTGCTGTAAAGACACCCAAAAATGTGAAAGTGACTTTGGAACTAGGTAACAGACAGAAATTGGAACAATTTGGAGGGCTGAGAAGAAGACAGGAAGATGTGGAAACGTTTGGAACTTCCTGGAAACTTGTATAGTTTTTACCAAAATGCTGATAGTGATATGGGCAATGAAGTCCAGGCTGAAGTCATCTCAGATGGAAATGAGGAACTTGCTGGGAACTGAAGCAAAGATGACTCTAGCTATGCCTTAGTAAAGAGACTGACAGCATTTTGCACCTGCCCTAGAGATTTGTGGAACTTTGAACTTGACAGACAATTTATGGTATCTGACAAAATAAATTTTTAAGCAGCAAAGCATTCAAGGGAATGTAGAGCATAAAAGTTTTGAAAATTTCCAGCCTGATAATGTGACAGAAAAGAAAATCCCATTTTCTAAGAGAAAAATTCAAGTCAGCCCTATAAATTTGTATACGTAACAAGGAACGGAATGTTAACCACCAAGACAGTGGGGAAAATGTCTCCAGTGCATGTCAAAGACCTTCATGGGAGCCCCTCCCATCACAAGCCCAGAGGTCTAGGAAAGAAAAATGGTTTCATGGGCCTGGCCCAGGGCCCCTCTGCTGCATGCAGCCTCTGGACATGGTACCCTGTGTCCCAGCTGCTTCAGGTCCAGCTGTGCTTAAAGGGGCCAATATACAGCTTGAGCCAATGCTTCAGAGCACACAAGCCTCAAGTCTTGGCAGCTTCCACATGGTGTTGAGCTTGTAGGTGCAAAGAAGTCAAGAATTGACATATGAGAATCTCTACCTAGATTTAAGAGGACATTATGGAAATGCCTCGATGTCCAGATAGAAGTTTGCTGCAGGGGTGGGGACCCCATGGAGAACCTCTGCCAGGGCAGTGTGAAAGAGAAATTTGGGGTAAGAGCCTCCACACAGAGTCCTTACTGGGGCCTAGTGGAGCTATGAGAAGAGAACTAACATCCTCCAGACTACAGAATGGTAGTTCCATTGATGGCTTGCATTGTGCACCTGGAAGAGCCACAGACACTCAATACCAGCCCATGAAAGCAGCCAGGAGAGGGGCTGTACCCTGCTAAACCACAGGGCCGAGCTGCCCAAAGTCATGGGAGCCTACCTCTTGCATCTGCATGACCTGGATGTGAGACATGTAGTCAAAAGATATTATTTTGGAACTTTAATGTCTAATTACTGTCTTGTTGGATTTCAGACTTGCATGGCGCCTATGGCCCCTTTGCTTTGGCCAATTTCTCCCATTTTAGATGGTTATATTTATATATCCAAAGCCTGTTACAGCATCTTATCTAGGAAATAACTAACTTGCTTTTGATTTTACAGGTTCATAGGCAAAAAGGAATTGCCTTGTCTTAGATAAGACATTGGACTTGGACATTTGGATTAATGCCGGAATGAGCTAAGACTTTGGGGACCATTGGAAAGGCATGATTGTGTTTTGAAATGTGAGGATATGAGATTTGGAAGGGGTCAGGTGGAGAGTTATATGGTTTGACTGTGTCCCCACCCAAAAATCTCATCTTGAATTATAATCCCCATAATCACCACATGTTAAGGGTAAGACTAGGGAGTGGTACTGAGATCATGGGGACAGTTTACCCCATGCTGTTCTTGATTTTAAGTTCTCTGAGGCCTCCCCAGAAATGTGGAACTGTCAGCCAATTAATCCTCTTACCTTTATAAATTACCCAGTCTTGGGAAGTTCTTCATAGCAGTATGAGAATGAACTAATACAAAGTATAGATTGCCTTTCTCTAGTTTTGTTTAGTATATGGCTATATAATTCTAAAAATTTAAATAATACTTTGAAAATCAGTTTGAATGTTGTATTGTGATGGAAAGAACCAGAGTTCTTTAAGAAATATGCAATATAAGTAATTCAGAACAAATTTTCAATCTGTCAAACCTTTGCTCTAATGACCGTCAGGGAAGAGTGAAAGAGCCATACTTTTTAATTGGTCTTTCCTAATGGGGTGATACTTTAAGGCTCATAGTTTTTATATGGTACACACGATTTTAACTACTGCTGCATTGTTTTATGTATTCAAATTGAACAATTTCCATGTTTCATTTGGATCTTTAAACTGATCTAACCATGAAGGGCACAATGTTATAAATTGAAGATTGACTTAGAGGAGTGTATAATAATTTGAAAGAGAAGCAGAGAATATAAGTGTTGTCAGGAAGGTTAAAGCCCAGAATTAAAGACTTCTGAGGAAAGTGAAGGACAAAGGAAAGCAGCTGGTTTGGCCTCATCAAAAGCATGAAAAAACTTCTGTGGTGTGAGTTGTATTTTTAATAAAGGACAGATGTAGAACAAATATCATTTGACTATGTTTTGTTTCAAGCTTTTTTATTCAAAATAATTATCTTAAATTTAAAAATGGTAAAATAAACACAGTTAACAGAAAAAAAAATGAAATGTGGTGAAGTTAAGGAGACTGGTAAAAGAGGATTACTGTTTCTAAGTTAATTCGAATCTCCCAAATCAGGTAAATGCCATTTAAAATAATTACAGATAAAATCATAGAACTACTTCATAAATTTTTGGGACTTCATGGAGGGAAGGGGAGTGGTAGCATAGAGATCAATAAATATTCTGGTGTTCAGAATGGGACAGTCCCTCCATTTGGTACCATCTAACTTGGAATGGCCAAATACTTCGTTGTTTCTAAAAATATACTTCTAACATTGCTGGTTGAAAGTCGGCAGACTGAGGTTTTTTAAAGTGAAACTTGCAGTTGTAAATAAAAAATTACAGAAACAACCAAAGTGCTAACAATATTCATTTTAAACAACATTCTACAAAGTGTAATAAAATAAAATGACATTATAAAAAATATTTAAAAGAACTGTTACTTTCTAGGAGCTTCCTTGAAATCATACTATAAGTAATATTCTTGTTACTAAATATGAGCAACCGATGTATAGTTCCCCTTTATTTTAGCAATGAATTTGAGACAATTCCTCTTGATGGCTGTAAGACAAACCAACAAACAAAAATCAAAAAAACCCAGTAGAGGTTCTGGTTCAAGATGGCTTACTAGAAGCATGTAGGCATCAGGCTGTCACAGAGAGGAAACAAAGTGGTGAATAAACGCTAGCTTTTAAAGAGGATTTTCTAGGAGATCATGTTGGTATTCTCCAAGGAAGTGACAGGACATATGGAGAACAGAGCACAGTGAAGCCAGGCCACCACCCTCCTGGGACTGTGTGGACCCAGGGGAAGCTCCATAACATGGGAAATGGGTGAGTGTGTGAAAGCCGCTGGGGCCCACACTTCTGCCACAAACGTTTGCAATCTTGAGCTCTGGAGAACACCTCTGACACCCCCAGGCCTCTAGAATAACACAAAGGACCACCTGGAGTCTGTGCAGAGGCACTGCTCAAGCCCATATGAAGCCCCATAGATCCTAGATCTCTGAACAGCCCAGTACCAGCTGCCATATCCCCGCCAACAAGAGAGGACTAGTTCTTTCACACACCCCTACGACTGAGGCTGCAGCTGGGTGCTGAGAAGCAGATGGACTGCAGACTGCCTGACCCCTGCCCTTGCTTCTCCTCACCAGGTAGAGCCCACTGGCTTGGACTCTCAGTGCAGTCGCTTCACCCCTGCCTGAACACTTTGAGGCAGTGCAGCTGTGACTGTGGAAGGCCCCTGTCCCCACTGCCCTCAGGCTAGGGAGGGAATAAAGACACTGTGGACTTTTGCACACCTCTAGCACCCTGCCCAGACCTGAGTATTTAGCTCAAGTCTATAGCCTTTCTGAAAACCCTACCCTATAGGTCTGTGACCTTTCAGGCTCCCACCACAGAAGTGTTCTGCCTGCCTGACTGAGACTTTAGCTGATGACTCAGGACCAGACTGCCCCTCCCCATCACAGCCAGAACCTGAACTCTGGGCTAGCCCAAACCTGGTCCAGCCACTTCAGGACCCATACACACTGCCCAGCGGGCAATTGAGGGGCCTGGAGACTGGAAAATCCCTACCCTATTCCAACTCTGCTGGCACCGGACCATTTCCAACAGAGCCTGAGGTCAGGCTGACCCAAGCAGCTGAAAGCACAACCGACACCCACCTACCTCCCCTTTACATGAAGCAGCAGTCTTCCACATCAGAGAACAAGAGTGCTATAAAGCTACCTGTATTAGACTGACTGGCAAGGTTCTGCCCCAAAACCACTCCCATGGAAAGTCACACAATAGCATTTTCTGAGGCACTCAACCACATTGGGGTCCAGAATTAGACTACAATATGTATCTGAGTGAGGAGTCATGAGTGCTGGAATGGGAGGGTGACAGGAAAACAGGGTTGGGAGCTAGTGCCATGACTTCCTTCTCTGGCAGAGACCTCAGTGCAATTCAGCAGGAGCTCCTACCAGCCACTCTTGTCAGGATTGGTGCCTGTGCTCACCATTGCTATGTTTGTGGCCAAGCCAGGGACTCCAGCTCAGCCCAGCAGTGTCCCCTCACTCCCAAGGAACAGCAGCTCAGGACACTGGCCACTCTAATGTCCAGCCCAACACTTGAGACAACAGAGAGAACCTTATCGTAAGCAAATATTATGTTTGGACCCGTCTGCTTGTGCTGCAATTGGCTCTTATGAGTAAGTGCCATCCACTAGTCTACAGGTGGAACCACAAAACCCAATATAAAACCTATGGACAAAAGTGTGCAGGGCTATAGCAGCAAAGCCAAAGAATCCTACCCAATATGCTCTACAGTCACACCTCCTAGAGAGTGTAGGTAAAGGTAAACAGAAACAATATATATATAGGGAAAGAAAAGGAAATCACATCTGCATGAAAATAATTAAAAAGTTACAGCCAGGCACCGTGGCTTATGCCTGTAATCCCAGCACTTTGGGAGGCCGAGGCAGGTGCATCAGGAGATCAGGAGTTCAAGACCAGCCTGGCCAAGATGGTGAAACCCTGTCTCTACTAAAAATACAAAAATTAGCTAGGTGGCGGGTGCCTGTAATCCAAGCACTCGGGCGGCTGAGGCAGAGAACTGCTTGAACCCAGAAGGTAGAGGCTGCAGAGAGCCGAGATCACACCACTGTACTCCAGCCTGGGCAACAGAGGGAGACTCTGACTCAGAAAAAAAAAAAAAAAGAAGAAGTGCCAGACCTCCAGATGGGAGGAAACCAGTATATGAATTCTGCCATAATGAAAAAATCTGAATTTTATGACGCCAACAAAGAAACCACACTAGAACTCTAGCAATGGAACCTAACCAAAATGAAAACCCAGAAATGACAGATAAATTCATGAAAAAACAGGAATTGCAAGGAACCTTAATAAAATCAAAGATAGAATTGAAAATCAACAGAAGAAATTACTAAAGCAATCTAGGAAAGCAAAGAGGAAAGAAAAATATGGGAAAGTTTGGGACCTCCTAGAGACTTGGTGAATTACTTTGCCCAAAATGCTGATAGCAATATGCACAATAAGGTCCAGGCTGAGGTGGTCTCAGACGGAGATGAGGAACTGGTTGGAAACTGGAGTAAAGGTGATTCTTACTATGTTTTAGCAAAGAGACTGGTGGCATTTTGTCCCTGCCCTAAAGATTCGTTGAACTTTGAATTTGATGATTTAGGATATCTGGCAGAAGAAATTTCTAAGCAGCAAAGCATTTGAGAGGTGTCTTGGGTACTGTTAAAGGCATTTAGTTTTATAAGTGAAGCAGAGCATGAGAGTTTGGAAAATATGCGGCCTGACTATGTGATTAAAAAAAAAAGAGAAACCCATTTTTAGGGAAAAATTTAAGCCAGCTGCAGAGATTTGTATAAGTAACCCCTTTGTTTTGTCCAATTTCTCCCATTTGGAACTGATGAATTTACCCAATACCTGTACCTAGAAAGTAGCCAGCTTGCTTTTGATTTTACAGGCTCATAGGTGAAAGAGACTTGCCTTGTTTCAGATGAGACTTTGGACTATGAACTTTCAGGTTAATGCAAAATGAGTTAAGACTTTGGGGGACTGTTGGGGAGGTGTGATTGTTTTTTTAACTGTGATGGCATGAGATTTGGAGGGGCCAGTGGAATAATGTGGCTCTGCTGTATTCCAAAGCAAATCTCAACTTGAATTGTATCTCCCAGTATTCCCACATGTTGTGAGAGGGACTCAGGGGAGGTACTTGAGTCATGGGGTCCAGTCTTTCCCATTCTACTCTCATGATAGTGAATAAGTCTCATGAGACTTGATGGGTTTATCAGTGGTTTCCACTTTTGCTTCCTCCACATTTTCTCTTTCTGCTGCCATGTAAGAAGTGCTGTTCACCTCCTGCCATGATTTTAGGGTCTCCCCAGCCACGTGGAACTGTAAGTCCAATTAAACCTGTTTTTTCTTTTCTCCCCAGCCTCAGTTATGTTTTTATCAGCAGCATGAAAACTGACTAATACAAGGTCTAATGCTCCAAATCCTTAGAAATGTGAACAATTTAATAAGCAAAAAATGAATAACCACATTAAAAATTACTCAAAGGACATGAACAGATATTTCTCAAAAGAATTCATACAAGTGGCCAACAAATATATTTAAAAATGCTCACTGTCACTAATGCTCAAAATCACAATGAGATACCATCTCTCCACATTTCAGAATGGTTATTATTTCTCAGCAAAATACTAGAAAACTGTATTCAGAAGCACATCAAAAAGTTAATTCACCACAATCAAGTAGCCTTTATTCCTGGGATGCAAGATTGTTTCATCATGCACAAACACACAAAATCAATAAATATGATTTGTATTTAAAAGGATAAACCATATAATTCCCTCAATAGACACAGAACAACTTTTCAATAAAATTCAACATCAAAGATCCCAGAGCACTTCTTTGCTTCCTCCACCATGTGAGGACACAGTGAGAAGACAGCTAGTTGGAAGCATACACTCACTAGATACCAAATGTGCTGGCACCTTAATCTTGGACTTGCCAGTCACTAGAACTGTGAGAAATACATTTCTGTTGTTTATAAGCCACTCAGTATATGGTATTTGGTTATAGCAGCCCAAATGAAGTAAAATATGAACTAGGTAGTAAGTTCTAATGGTTTTTATCTATAATTTCCATAACTTAAACTTAAAAGTTACTAAGATGCAATGAGAATAATGTGTGCTGTAGAGGATGCTCCCTATTTTGTTGCTAACAGAATAAACTATTTACTCATTAACGAATTTCGTGTCACTTAACCTATTATCTACTGTACAATTTCACCAAATACTGTAATATTCTGAGTTTTTTCCATTGGAATGCCTTATAATGTGTTGTTATTAATGTATGTGTATGTGTGTGTATGTGTGTGTGTGTGTGTGTGTGTGTGTGTGTATGCTTAATATTGTTCTTCTTCTCCATCTTAAGTATTAGTGATTTCAGGAGTAAAGTGTTCAAGTGACACTATTTATTTATTGCCCTTTTATCCTTTTCTGTTTGTCTCCTCAATCACTTGTGATAAACTTTACTTTCCCCAGTGCATTCTGATAAGTAAATCATCAATCTGAGAACAAGACTGGGTTACTTATCTTCAGTGCCTCATGTCATTTGGATCATGTGTCTCAGCTCAGGTAATTCTTCTCTCATTTCAGATTTTCATCAAAAGCTGTCAAACACAAGAGAAGACCCCTTGCAGAGTGAGAAATCACCTCTAAAATCAATGATACACTGGATAGATGGATAGATTTGTGAAATGCCCAACTCTAATATGGGACTACTAAAGAAAGGCTGAGGGTATTGTTTTCCAAATCACATGCCTCAAAATGTTGAAGATTTTTTGTTTCTTAAATAAGATTGTATTTCCTTTCTTTAAAAATCATGTGAGAGTCTCAGATCCTCTAAGACTATAAACCTTAAGCATTTTGAATTCTACTTCTAAAAACATAAATAGGCTTTTTTAACTTATAGGAAATAAACTTATTGTTTCTATATGCTTGATGCCACAGCCATCATTTTATACTTAGTTAGTATTTGCTCTTTTATACTTTGGGTTACAAACTAATGAATGAGTGAGAACATAATGATTGTTCTCACTCATTCATTAGTTTGAGTTTATGAACAATCATTGTGTTCTCATTCATGATGTTAATGAAATGTCAATGAAGCATGTTTGCTTTTCTCACTTGTCATGAAAATAGTCTTACTTCATCTATTTGATTTAATCAGAAATCATAGAAAACAGTCAGTGTTATGCAAATTATTTTAACTACCATATCATAAACAGCATATGTGCCTAAAGAATTAGTTACCTAAACTCTATACCATTTATGAAGTTACATTATAAAATTTTGTTCAAGAATATTTCTGGTTAGTTCTCCTTCCTAATTTAGCTAATTGTATCTGTTTTGAAAACTATAGCATGACTCATGGGGAGCACAAAGCCTATTGAATTCAGGATCGTCTCTGTTACAATCACTATTGCCAGACAGAGCACATGGGAAGATGACAGCTTGAGTTGGGCAGTGACATGGTTTGTTTATGTCCCCACCCAAATCTTATCTAGAATTGTCACTCCCATAATCTTCACATGTTATGGAAGGGGCTTGGTGGGAGATAATCAAATTATTAGGTGGTTATCTCCATGCTATTCTTATGAGAGTGAGTTCTTGTGAGACCTGACAGTATTACAGAGAGTATTTCCACCTTTGCTTGACATTTCTTCTTCCTGCCACCATATGAAAAAGGACATGTTTGCTTCCCCTTCCTCCATGATTGTAAGTTTCCTGAGGCCTCCCCAGCCATGTTAAACTGTTAGTCAATTAAACCTCTTTACTTTATAAATTACCCAGTCTTGGGTGTATCTTTAATAGCAGCATGAGAATGGAGTAATACAGACAGGGTTCCTTTTTCTTCAAACTCGAACACATATACCTATTTCTCCACAAATAAGCAAAAGTTGCAACAGGTACATTTTTGGGTTCAAGTGACATCCGATTCCACTAGAATTCTAATATGCTAGAAGCCATTACAGAATCTTATCTTTTAGAATAAGATCCCATAAGAGAGTGGCTAGTCTATATTTTTAAGCACAAATTCGACAAGCACTTAACTAGCCTGGCTAAATCTTTCTTGTCCTTAATACTAAAGATTACGGCCATCATGAACTATTGTGTCTTCTTTCTGTAGTTTCATTAAGATGCTAATTGTGATCACTGAACTCTTATGCTTTCACAGGCAAACCTTACACTTCCTCTTCCAGGAATGAAAATACCCAAGATGAACTGTGATATGGTTTGGCTGTGTCCACATGCAAATCTCATCTTGTATTTCCCATAATTCCATGTGTTATGGGAGAAACCTGGTGAGAGGTAATTGAATCATGAAGGCAGTTACCTCCATGCTGCTGTTCCCATAATACACACAGGCCATGGAAGAAACCTGGTGAAAGCTATTTGAATTATGAAGGTGGTTATCCCTATGCTGCTGTTTCCCTAATATCCACATGTCATGGGAGAGACCTGGTGAGAAGTAATTAAATCATGAAGCAGTAACCCCTTTGCTGCTGTTCTCATGATAGTGAGTGAGTTCTCATGAGACTGGATGGTTTAATAAGGGGTTTTCCCCCTTTTGCTCTGCACCTATCCTTGCTGCCACCATGTTTATTTTCCCTTCTGCTATGATTGTGAGTTTCCTGAGGCCTCCACAGCCATTCTGAACTGTGAATCAATTACATCCTTTTCCTTCAAAATTGCCCAGTCTCGGGTATGACTTAATATCAGTTAGCAAATGAACTAACAAATACTGCATCTAGTTGTGGGCGATATGGAACAGACAAAAAAGAGGAACAGTCCATCACAAGTATTGAGAAAAGGAAGAATATTAGCTTCTAAAAGAAACTATAGGAAAAATTTCTGACAGATTTTGAAATGCGCTCAATCCTCAGTGGTTTTGCCTTTCCTTTTTCTTCGTGCATTTTTATATACCTATAAGTTATACATAACTGTTATCAATTCCACTGAAAATGGTTCATAAATATGTAATTATATCTGACTTAATTACTGTTGAAAATTACCAAGGTGGCTCAAAATATCATGAAGACCAATAGGAGAAATCCAATGAAATAAAAAACCTGTGTTTTTGGAAAATAAATGAAAATAAATACAAACCACGAGCAATACTGGTGTAAATAAAAAGAAGACACAAATCACCAGCATCAGAAATGGAATAGGTGAAATAGGAGGTGTTACAACAGATCCGGCAGACATTAAAATAATAATAAGATAGTGCTACACACAACTTTCTGCTCATAAATTTTACAACCTAGAAGAAATGCACTAATTCTTCAAAAGCTATGAACTCCCAAAATTCAACCATAATTAAACAGATAATTTAAATAATTTTATAATCTATAAAAATTACATTTGCAATTAAAAAGATAATCAAAATAAATCTTTAAAAACAGATTGTTTCACTAGAGAATTCTACTAGACATGTAAAGAAAAGTTAACACAAATTTTATGTAATCATTTTCATAAAATTGTTTAACTCTTACACAAAAGCCAAAGAAAACACAAAAACTAAAAACAAAAACACTGCAGACTAGTATTACTTAAAAATTTGACACAAAGATCCTCACTAAAATATTAGCAAGTAAATTCTAGAACTGTATTAAAATATATTTAACATGACCAAATTTGATTTGATTTCTTTTTTTTTTTTTTTCCGAGTCTCCCTCTGTCACTCAGGCTGGAGTGCAGCGGAGTGATCACGGCTCACTGAAGCCTCTGCCTCTCAGGTTCAAGCGATTCTCCTGCCTTAGCCTCCCAAGTAGCTGGGACTACAGGCAGGCGCCAACATGCCCAGCTAATTTTTGTATTTTTAGTAAAGATGGGATTTCACCATGCTGGCTGGTCTGATTTTGAACTCCTGACCTTGTGATCTGCCCACCTCGACCTCCCAAAGTGCTGTGAGTACGCAGCCCAAATTTGATTTCTTCTATGTTTGTAAGATTGGTTGATTCATCATTCTCAAATAAAGCAATGTATTCTGCAATATTAAGGATGCTAAATATTAATATAATCATATCATTGATGTATAAAAGTGTATGAAAAATTAATGTTTTATTCATGACAAAAGTTCTTAGCAAATTAGGCATACAGAAGAATTGTCTCAGCTTGACAAAAAGTACCTACTAACACTCACAGCTAATATTATATCTAATGGGGAAAGCCTGATTGCTTGACCCGTAAGATTAAGGGTGTCCACTTTCATCATTGTTATTCAGTATAAAAGCTCTAGCCCTTACAATAAGGCAAGAATTAAAGGATGACAAGAGGAAAATAAGAACAAAATGAATAATTTGCATATAACCTGATTATTTATGAGGAACATGAAATAAAATCTACCAAAAACTTACTAAAGCTAACAACTGAGTTCAGTAAGTTAGGAAAATACACAAGCAACTCACAAAAGAAATCACATTCTGATGATACATTAACAGTGAACATGTAGAAAACCAAATTAGAATTCAACCATTTAAAATTGCTTCAAAGAAACTAAAATGCTTCCACTGATTAGAAGGATGGAAAAAAAAATACAGAAAACGAAATTCTTACTTTTGTACTTAGCAAAATACACACAAAATCGTATACTGGAAATTACAAAATGCTGAGTAAATAAATACAGACCTAAATGAATGGAGAGGCATTCTATGTTTATCTTTTGTAAGGATATCAGTTTTCCCTAATTAATCTATAGATGGAGTGCAATTCTTATCAATTTTTTTGTATACATAGACAATCTTATTTTAAAACTTAAATGGAAGTATGTGGACCCAAGAGATTCTCAAATAATCTTGAAGAAGAATGAAGTAGACTGGTTTGCTCTATCTGCTAGTAAGTCTTACTATGTATCTATAGGACTCAAAACAGTGTAGTATCAGCAGAAGAATGGGCATGCAGATCAATGAGACAGAATAGAGAACTCAGAAATAGACTCACACACATATACCCAACTAATTTTTTAAAGTAGTTCAAATGTGATTCAATTAGGAAAGATAGACTTTTCAACAAATGGTCCAGATAAATCACAATAATTTTTTTTAAAATTTTTTATTGCATTTTAGGTTTTGGGGTACATGTGAAGAACATGCAAGATTGTTGCATAGGTACACACATGGCAGTGTGATTTGCTGCCTTCCTCCCCATCACCTATATCTGGCATTTCTCTTCATGCTATCTCTCCCCACAATAATTTTTTTAAAAGAACCCCAATATGAGTCCAACACCTA
>CAUYLG010038113.1:0-14378 GCA_963573385.1 Cacajao melanocephalus | reverse complement strand
GCTTGGTCTTCCCGGGTTCAGCTGTGCTTACTGTGAAACTCTCGGTCCTCAGCGCTTCCAATTGCTGTTCTCCTTGTGGGGGTGGGACCAGCCGAGCTGACTCAAAGGGCGCCCAGTCGCGTATACTCTGCACTGAGAAGCGCTGTGCCGCGCCAGGGCGCCGGCAAAACAGCTGCTGCCGGCCAAAAGAGTCGCGCTGGCGACACGTGTGGCTCCTCCGCCGGGAATTTCCCAGTTTGTGTTCCACAGAAATTCGTCTGAAAGTGCGGTGTCCACTTGCTCTCTGTGCTTTCACTGGGAGCTACAATCCTGAGCTGTTGTTAATCGGCCATCTTGGATCTCTCCGCCGCCTTCACTGGGTTTTGCAAGTTTTGGAAGGGATCGAGGGAAAGGGGAGTTCATTGTAGGAAGACACTGCCAGGGCTGGGGCCAGTGGCTCACACCTGTCATCCCAGCACTTTGGGAAGCTGAGGCAGGAGGACATTACTTGAGCCAAGGAGTTTGAAGCCAGCCTAGGCAACATGGTGAGATCCCCGTCTCTGCAAAAGTTAGCTGGTTGTGGTGGTGCAGGCCCTGTAGTCCCGGCTACCTGGGAAGCTGAGGTGGGAGGATCACTTGAACCCAGGGTGTGGAGGCTGCAGTGCGCCATGATTGTGCCACTGCACTCCAGCCTGGATGACAGAACAAGAGATCTTGTCTCTCTTAAGAAAAATGCTGACAGGTGAGGCAGGCAGCTTTAGTTGTGTAGAAGAAAAGGAATCTTCTCCCACCTCATCTTTTCTCCTGCCCTGTTCCATCTACCTTTACTCTCTTCCCATCTGCATTGTCTCCTGGAACTAATTCCAGAAACAGTTTCTGTAAGGGATGGCGTCATTATAGCCAAGTGTGGCCGTGTTTTTCTTGCTTAGACTCCTGTGAGGAGATTCTGATGGGGCTGTAATTTCAGTCCCATGTGGTGGACTTTATTCTGGCTGTCTGTGGTTGTACTTTACAAGACTTTATTTATTTTGAGACACAGTTTTGTTCTTGTTGCCCAGCTGGAGTGTAATGGCACGGTCTTGGCTCACTGCAACCCTCTGTCTCCCGGGTTCAAGTGAGTCTCCTGCCTCAGCCTCCTGAGTAGCTGGGATTACAGATGCCAACCACCGTGCCTGGCTAATTTTTTTGTATTTTTAGTAGAGATGGGTTTTCACCATGTTGGCCAGGCTGGTCTCGAACTCCTGACCTCAGGTGATCTGCCCACCTTGGCCTCCCAAAGTGCTGGGATTATAGGTGTGAGCCACCTCACCCGGCCAACTTTTCAGGACTTTAAATTAGCTGTGTATTATATAGCATTGCTATAGGAGCGCTAACAGCTTTCAAATCCTCATGGTTCCTACAATTATTTCTTGCTCACAGACATGGGTCACCTGAGGACTGGCTTTCTTTGTCTCTTATTTGGGGATTTGGACCAAAAGATTGGTACCTACCTAGGGACATGTTCTCCTCTGGGCAGAGGACGAGTCAGGAGGACGGACCCAGCTGTCCCACACAGGCAGGCTCAGAGCCTCCTGCTGGACGTGGGGTTGTCGGCCACAATGAGTCGTGTGACCCAGCCTGAAGTCGCAGATTGGTGAAATATTTTGCCCATATTGGGCAAATGGTGAACCATAGCAAGGGTGATTCAGGAAGGATGATGGAAGAATCACGCACAAAATGAACAGCTTGGACTTTACGATATTCTTAGGTGACAGGAGTGGCACCGAGTGGCCTTTAGGAAAGCCTCATGGTGCCAGTCGTCTCCGAATGATTGGCTTCTTCTCTCAGCCCTGCTGGGCTGGAAACTTGGGCGTGGGGGATGGGGGAAGGAGATGACTTACGGCCTAGAGCAGGGGTTGGCAAACCCGTGTAAAGGGCCAGGGAGTAAGTCTTTGAGGTTTGCAGGTCCTGAGGTCTTGGACTCAACTGCTTGTCTCTGCTGTTGGAGCGCATGAAGCAGCCGTGCACACTAGCTAGAGGAGCCGCTGTGCTGAGTTCAGGAACACTTCTCTTTATAAGAATAGCAGGGGGCTGCGTTTCCCCTCGGGCCGTAGTCTGCAGACTCCCGGAGACCTTCTTGGAGTGATCTGTATCATGACACCAACTTAATGTTAAGAGGGAACCGTCTCTTCTTGGTTGGGAAGCCAAATGGCATTCAAAGAGCTGTTGAGGAGCCCAGCAATCTCCCACCTGTCTACTCAGCACTGTTAAGCTGTGAACATTTGTTTCACGTCATTGAAAATCTAGGCAACCAAAGCGTATTGTTCTTAAGCATGAAATGTCATTTATTTATTTATTTATTTTTTGAGATGGAGTCTCACTCTGTCACTTAGGCTGGAGTGCAGTGGTGTGATCTCAGCTCACTGCAACCTCCACCTCCCAGGTTCAAGTGATTCTCCTGCCTCAACCTCCCGAGTAGCTGGGACTGCAGGTCCACGCCACCACACCCAGCTAATTGTTGTATTTTTAGTAGAGACGGGTTTTCGCCATGTTGGCCAGGCTGGTCTCGAACTCCTGACCTCAAGTGATCCGCCTGCCTTGGCCTCCCAAGGTGTTAGGATTACAGGCGTGAGCCACCGCACCCAGCCAAAATCTCATTTTACCTCTCTTACCTTGTTTTCAGAAGAAATGTCTGTCGAAGGTATCAGAAGGTCCTTTTACCTTGGGCTTCCCACACAGTTGACGTGGAAGGCAATTTAATCCTTCTCGTGGATTCAGAGTTATCTTTTGTGAGCAGTGTTTCTGTTTTCCAGATTTGCTGATGTGTTAGGGGATGCTGCTGATGCAGGATATTTTGCACCTTAGCCCAGCAAGGTCCAGGTTCTTGTGTCCTGACCAGGAAGAAGTAAGCACATGGGCACTCAGAGTGAGTGGAATTAACTTTCAGCAGAGAGAGGAGTCCTGAAAGCAGACTGCTGGTTCTCCCATTGCAGTTGAATACGAGGGCTTCTCTGTCTGCAGATGGGGTTGTGGCCCTGATTTGCATGAGGTGCGAGTTTCTGCCGGTCCCACCCTGACCTTGCAGTGTGCGTGCGGGCCCTTAGCCTGAGCCGTTCCACACTGATCTGTTTCCCTCACTGCGTGTGTGTGAAGGGGTGGAATTTTTCACTGCTAGTATGTTTCGGCAAATGCCCGGTGCACAGTGACCTCCGTGGGGCGGAAGTTCTCCGGGACCCTTCCACCTCTGCCCAGGGGAGTTCTCTGCTTCCTGCCTCTACTGAACACGAGTGCTCAGCAGCCCTACTTCCACATTCCTTACGGTTACATTTTTTTTTTCTGTAACAGTTTCATTAAGATGTAATTCATGCTCCGAATAGTTCATCCATATAAAGCGTACAGTTGGGTGGTTTTTAGGATGTCACAGGGTTGTGCAGTCAGCACCAGTTCAGTTGATGAATCTGTTCAATTTCGGAACCTTTTCCTCCACTTCTCAAAAGCTCTGTGCCCTTTAGCTATCATCCCTCAGTCTGCTCGCTTCTCCCCCCGTGTGGCTGCATTCTTTTTTGTTTTTTAGATGGAGTTTCACTCTTATTGCCCAGGCTGGTGTGCAATGCTGCAATCTCAGCTCACCGCAACCTCTGCCTCCCAGGTCCAAGCGATTCTCCTGCCTCAGCCTCCTGAGTAGCTGGGATTACAGGCGTGCACCACCACACCCGGCTAATTTTTGTGTATATATATATATATATATATATATATATAATTTTTTTTTTTTTTTAGTAGGGACAGGGTTTTGCTGGATTGGCCAGGCTGGTCTCAAACTCCTGACCTCAAGTGATCCACCTGCCTGAACCTCCCAAAGTGCTGAGATTACAGGTGTGAGCCGCTGTGCCTGGCCGTGCATTCTTAATAAGCTTTCGGAACTCTCTTGATTTCTGCTGTCATTGTTCTTGATTCCGACAGGCTTGCCCCTAACCTTGGAGAGCGGTGGTGAGGGGTCCTTCCTGAGTGGTCCGTGCTGTTTGAGCGTACACTTCACAGACACTTTGTGGCTGGGCCCGCGTCTGTGACCCCAGCACTTTGGGAGGCTGAGGTGGGAGGGTCACTCGAGCTCAAGAGCTTGAGACCAGCCTGGGCAACATACTGAGACCTCCTCTTTATTTAAAATTAAAAATACAAATAGAATAATAGAATAGACACTTTATGTGCACTGGACACTTGTGTATAGTGATTATATCACCTGAATAATTACTTTTTAAAATTAAAATGTTGTATTTGTTTATTTGTATTCTGCTTTGTAGGTTGTCCTTTGGAATTTTCCACAGTTTGAATTTATATTTGTGTTCATTTGAAAATTGGTTCAAGTAAATGTGGAATTATTTTACTGTCAGGGCTTATTTGTTTTCCTTGTCTGTTTTGCTTAACTGCGTGTTGTCAGACTGGTATTTTTTGGATGAGTTTGAAATCTTTTAATATCCAGATGATCTCATTTGATGTTTTGAAAAACTAACCATTGTTCATTTTTAAACAGAATTTCCTGTTCAGGAAATAGTTTAGATGAACAGTAAAACAGATGAATGCATTGAATGGTAGAGGCACAGTTGGCATGCTGATTTCATGAGATTTTGTACTATTAATAAAGTAGGTTTTCCTAATGTGGCACTTAACTCTTTCAGAATGTACTCCTTGGTTGCTGACTGACTTCACTTGTCCCCTGTGAAGGGGACAGGACAGGCAGGACGGGGGAGGGAGGTGGACCTTGAACTCTGGCAGCTGCTCAGGCTACCTTGAAAGACTTAGAGTCTCATTGTAAATATTGGGCAAAAATGTTTTTGGACAACAGAAAGCAAGTCTAAGCATAAGAAATGAATCATTTGAAAACAGGAAACTTCCTCTGAACTCCCATATTAAAAAACCCAGGAGGTTGGAGGGAGGTGGGTGAGATGAAGTGCAAATAGATTGTCCTATTTTTGCTGTGGATAATTAGGAAAATACAGGTTAACCTCTCTTAGCCTGTACTGATAGTACCTTAAAGGTAACCATCTGTATCAGTGAGAATTACATTTGGCTGTATGGAATAGTGGCTTCACCTTATAGGGTTTATTTTTCAGTTCAGAGGGAGCCTCTGCAGTACTGCTGCAACCCTGCTGTCCCCAAGGCCCCATGCTCTTCCTGCCCTTCAGTTCTACCATACTAGATGTGGCCTCCATCTTTAAGGTCACCTCACATCTAAGAAGGCTGCCGAAGCTCCAGCCATCATGTCTGAATTCCAGGATGTAGGGAAGGCAGCCTTTGAGAAAGGCTCACACACAACTGCCTGTATCCCATTGGCCAACACTTAGCCTTGTAGTCTCATTTGCTGCAGGGGAGGCTAAGAAATGTAGTTTTTACATGGGGCTCAGAGCTTTGATACCAAGAAGAGTGTAGATAGCAGATGGCCACTAGCAGTGCCTACTATGCCTCCTTGACCATAATTAACAATATGATGCAGGGTCGGAGCAGTGGCTCAGGCCTGTAATCCCAGCACTTTGCGGGGGCAAGCTAAGTGGATCCCTTGAGCCCAGGAGTTCAAGACCAGCCTGGGCAACATGGAGAAACCCCATCTTTACTAAAAATATAAAAATTGGCCTAGTGTGGTGCTGCCTGCCTGTAGTCCTAGCTAATTGGGGAGCTGAGGTGGGAGAGTCACCTGAGCCCAGGAAGTTGCAGCTAGCACGATGTGTAAATGGTGGAAGTAGTTCTTAGCTGAAGGTCACCCTGGCCACTGCCTGGCACCCTCCATGCCTGGCACTGCTTGTAGAAGCTCTGTTCTAAATCACGAGAAGAAAAAAGAATCTGGTAGCACATACTCTACAACTCAAAACACAGCAAAGTAACGAAACCTTCAGCAGTTGAACCACCAAGAGGCATGACAATTTTAAGATGAGTCTTACCCAGTTTGACCATAATGCTCCTGGTCGAAGACAAAGTCTCAGAATGGGTGAAAAAGTGAAGATTTATCTTTGTGCTTTGCTTAAGAAATTCTCAAAGTATGCAAGAGACTGGAAGTTGGGCAAGGAGAATTTAGAGAAAGAAGAGTTAGAAGGAGGGATTATTTAATCAGTGAGGTCAAGATCTTTGGAGCCGGAGGCAGGCAAGGGGGTGAGGTGGGCGTGGGTGGTGGTTAGGATTGTGACCTCAGAGTTCAGGTCTGTTAGAAAACCAGTTCACTGTTTACAAGCTGTGTAATGTGGGTCTAGGTGTTCAACTTCTCTCTGCTTTAGTGTATTCATTGTCAAATGGGGATAAATGTCAGGACTGTCAGGAGGATTAAATGAGTTAATGGATGTAAAGGCTTATAAGTGCTTATGGTAACGCTCCATGAATGTTTGCCGTTATTACTGGTATGTTTGTTATCGTTATAAGAAAGTACAGCTGGATCCCTGCATAACTCCATCAAACCCAACAAAATCCAGATGGTTCAAAAGGTGATTCAAAGATGTAATGCTAGCTGCTACCCTGGGTTAGCCCTGCTTCACAAACAGCAGTTAAAAAGAATTTAAGAAAAGATATAATGTTGAAAATTCAACCATAAAAGTGCTAGAGGAAAATATTACTGAGTATTTTACTAATCTTGAGATGGGAAAGGCCATCCTAAGCAAGACGTAACGGCGAGGACTGCAAAGACAATGACTGATGGCTTTGAGTGCAAAACTAAACTTTGTACAGGCATTCTGACTCTAACCGCGTGTTTGTTCCTGAAAACCTCGTGTGTGTTGCAAAATCGGACACTAAAAACACCAGGAGTAATGCAGCTGTGTAACCAGAACACTTACAAAAACTGTCCATGTGGGGAGAACTTGGATAGCCTGGACGGGCAGTTCCTAGCTGTGGCTGGAGCCGCACAAACAACAGAGGGAAAGGCTGTGGGGCATGTGTCTGTGTGTGTGTGCATGTGTCTGCGTGTGTGCGTGTGTCTGCGTGTGTGCGTGTGTCTGCGTGTGTGCGTGTGTCTGCGTGTCTGTGTGTGTGCGTGTATCTGCGTGTGTCTGTGTGTGTCGGGGGGTGGGGGTTGGTGGATCTGGGTTCTGGGGCTTCTGCTAAGGTGGGCACAGGAGAAAGTGCAGCCCTCTGCAGCTGAGAGCCGTACAGGGCTGGGGCGCACCTCTGTGGGGATGGAGGCCTCCACGCAGAGCTTTTAAGTTCCTTTGAAGTCGGCCTGAAAGGGCTCCTCCTGCCTTTGCAGCCTAAGAGCTGAAGGGCTTTTTCCTGTTGAGGGTGTAAACATTCTCAGTCTTCCGACTTTCCTTGCTCAATTCAGCATCAGGTGTTGAATTTTGTTGCCCTAGTTCAGCCCCCTTGCCTTTTATAGGTGGGGTGTGAGCTTGGCCATTTGATAGCCAAGCTTTTTGTGGCCCACGGAGGAGGAGCGGACAGAAAAGCAAGCCTTGCCTCGTGCATTTTTGTGACCAGGAGAGAGGCGTCATTTTGACGAAAGCCGCGGGTCTGCTGCAGGTGTTCGGTGAAGGTCCTGGCCACGCTGCTCGGCGTCTGGTGGATTTTCCCAGTGCACGGCGCTGCCTGTGAAGAACTCACTGGCTGCTTGTTCCATTCTGCAGCATTTACTGAGTGTCTGCTCTGGCCCTGAGCAGACCCTGTCCTTGCCCTCTTGGAGATGTGTATAGTCCAGTGACAGAGACTGCAGCAATCAGTCACTAAATCAGTGACTACAAATTGTGATTGGTGGAAAATGCCAGGTGCCCTGAGGGGGCGGGGGTAACTTAGCCCACCTATCTAGGGAGGTGGCCCTGAAGAAGTCACTCCATCTGGGATCAGAGAGCAAAGGGGTAGCTGGCAGGCAAGGGAAAACGTTCCACACAGAAGGCCCAGAAGGAGCTGTGAACCCAGAAAATCTGAGACAGTGCAAAGAGATTTGACCTGACTCCATCTTGCTCTTAACCTCCAAGCTGTCCTTCTTCATTCCTGGACATAGGTGGAACTAACTCTGGGAGGCATTTATATAGTTTAGCTTTGAAACAAAGACGATACCAGTCCTTTCCCAAAACAAACTTCCTTATTGTCTATGAACTAGACTGCCTAAAGCCACAGGATTAGAAGTGAAGGTAATAATCTTACTAAATTCAAAGTGGAGCTATTTTCGTCAAACCTCTATCAATGTTTTATTTATTAAAAATTCACAAAGGTAATTGTTTTGGGCTGGCTTTATAGTTTTGTAACCCCTATGCCAAATTTTGACACCTTACGTAGTATTTCACAAGGATAAGTGTGAAATTTGCCAACATTTTTGTTTTGAAAGATGCTGTGGGCCGGGCGCCGTGGCTCACATCTGTAATCTCAGCACTTTGGGAGGCTGAGGGGGGATCACGAGGTCAGGAGTTCGAGACTAGCCTGGCCAGCATAGTGAAACCTCACCTAAAAATACAAAAATTAGCTGGGCATGGTTTCGCATGCCTGTAATCGCAGCTACTCTGGAGGCTGAGGCAGGAGAATTGCTTGAACCTGGAAGGTGGGGGTTGTAGTGAACTAAGATCATGCCACTGCACTCTAGCCTGGGTAACAGAGTGAGACTCTGTCTCAAAAAAAAGAAAAAAAAAATTTTTTTAAGAGATGGGGCCTTGCTGTCTCCCAGGCTGGAGTGCAGTGGTATTGTCGCAGCTTACTGCATCCTCTAACTGCTGTGCTCAAGGGATCCTCTTGTCTCAGCCTCCCCAGTAGCTGGGACTACAGGTGTGTGCCACCACAGCTGGATTTTTAACTTTTTCTTTGTAGCGATGAGGTCTTACCATCTTGCCCAGGCTGATCATGAACTCCTAGGCTCAGGGGATCCTTATGCTTTGGCCTCCCAAAGTGCTGAGATTACAGGCATAGGTCAGCGCACTCAGGCTAACAATGTCATTTTAAAAAGTACTATAGGCCAGGTGCTGTGGCTCATGCTTGTGATCCCAGCACTTTGGGAGGCTGAGGTGGGCAGATCAGTTGAGCCCAGTTCGAGGATGTAGTAAGCCATAATTGCATCACTGCATTCCAGCCCAGGTGACAGAATGAGACCCTTTCTCTTCAAAACAAAATAAACATAACATTTGCCATTTAACCATTTAAAAAATTAATTTTCTTAGAAACTTTTTTTTTTTTTGAGATGGAGTTTCGCTCTTGTCGCCCAGGCTGGAGTGTAATGGTGTGATCTCAGCTCACTGCAACCTCTGCCTCCTAGGTTCAACTGATTCTTCTGCCACTGCCTTCCAAGTAGCTGGAACTACAGGTGTGTGCCACCACACCGGGCTAATTTTTTGTATTTTTTAGTAGAGACGGGTCTATGTTGGCCAGGCTGGTCTGGAACTCCTGACCTCAGGTGATCTGCCCACCTTGGCTTCCCAAAGTGCTGGGATCACAGGCACGAGCCACTGTGCCCAGCCAGGAGCATTATAGAGACGGGATGTCACTGTGTTTCCTAGGCTGGCCTCAAACTCCAGGGCTCAAGTGAAGCTGCTGCCTTGGCCTCCCAAAGTGTCGGGATTATATACATGAGCCACTTCGCCCAGCCCATTTAACCATTTTAAAGGGCATTTAGTACATGTGAAATGTGCACCCATAACCATTATTTAGTTCTAGATCATTTTCGTCACCCCAAAAGGAAACCACCTGCCCATTAGCAGTCACTCCGCATCGTCCCCTTCCCTTGGCCTCTGCCAGCCACGAATCTGCTTTCCGTGTCTGTAGACTTACCTACGCTGTACGTGTCATGTGAATGGAGTCATTCCACGTGGGGTCCTCTGAGGCCGGCTCCTTTCACTAGCAGAATGTTTTCAAGGTTCACCATGTTGCAGCATTTATCAGTGCCTCATTCCTTCCTATGGCTGAATGGTACTCCTCTGTATCTACACATTTTGTTTATCCATTCATCTGATGGGTATTAGGACTGTTTCTATCTAAGCTACTAAGAACCTGGGTGCATAAATATCTGTTTGAGTTCCCACTTTCCCTTCTTTTGAGATATAAGCAGTGGCAGGAATTTGCTGCAGTGAAATTGCTGCAACATGTGGTAATTGTGTTTGGCTTTTTGAGAAACCTGGTCATGCATGTTTTTAACTTTGTCACGTGTACCATAAACATGCTTATGAATTTTACACTTTAGATTGTCGTCACTCCTTTCTGAGATTTAATCGCAGGTGCAATTACTGGTTTAGGGATCATGGACACATTTTTGGTTCTCTAAACATACTGTCAAACTGTTTACTGCAGGTGTTATTCCAGTTTACACCGGCTCCATCTGTCTAAACTCTCGTTCAGCTGCGAGCATTTTAATCACATTTGTACGGCACTGGATATTTTCATGTAAAATAATCCTCCCCTGGTTATTTAATAATTGTAGTATGTTACATACTTTTTAATTTTTTTTTTCTTTTTTTGAGACAGAGTCTCCCTCTGTTGCCCAGGCTAGAGTGCAATCGCACGATCTCAGCTCACTGCAACCCCCACCTCCTGGGTTCAAGTGATTTTTATACCTCAGCCTCCCAAGTAGCTGGGATGAATGGCCTATGCCACCACACCTGGCTAGTTTTTGTGGTTTTTGTAAGGATGGGGTTTTGCCATGTTGCCCAGGCTGGTCTGGAACTCGAATGATCTACCCGCCTCAGCTTACCACGCCCGGCCAGCATTCGCTTTTAAGAGAAGTTATCAAGACTAGTGGAGATCAAAAGTATTTTATCTTTTTATTTCCTAGTAAAACAAATTCAAATTGATAGTAACAGTCCATTTTTTTTTTTAGTGTTTTCCTAGAGATTTAACTCCGAACTTACACACGTTAACTTTTCCGTTTAAAATAAATTTCTGTACAATTTTTGCTTTATGTTTTACTATTAGAATCAATCTAATACTAACAACCTGTAACGCAATTATCGCCTGTTTTTGTAGATTTCTGTGCGAGGTCTGTTGGAGGTACCGTTTCTGAAAAGCCCTGAATTTGGCTGTGGCATGTGGGGCCTCCTCAGCGGGGTCCTTCCTTTCCATTGCCCTGCCTTTCTCATCTTGTGCACGGCACCCTGGCACGGCTGAGTGGAGTGCGCCGCACCCAGATGCCCTCAGCCTCTTGTCAGAGCCGTTTCTAAACACAGCTGAGTTCGCTGGACTGGCTGTCTCTGTGCGGCCGCGTCCTTCGGGGTACGTGTCGCCAGGCTGGTGCGTGTATATGTGAGTAGGTGGTGGCTCAGTACCTGACACCAGACTGTGTGGAATTCAACCAGTGTAACTTCTTATCCGTTTTCTTAGAGTTTCTTCTGGTGGTAACGAAGGCCCCGGCGTTCTGGGCCGCTCCCCCGCGTTGGGTTTTGTTCCTGTCTGTTAGCCTTTTCTTTCTCATTCTAGAGGGTTTCTCTGCTTGTCCTGCTCTCCTCTGGAGATCCCCTTTGCCGTGCACAGCAAGTGAGCTGTTCCTCAGTGGAAAGAGGGGCAGAAAAGGAAGCCTGGGCTGCCCTTGTCCCTCTGTGGCTGGGGTGCGAGCCAGGCTGGAGAAGGAGGTCCTGCTTCCATTCCTGCCCCCGCTGAGCCTGAGACGTCCCCCGTGGCTCTGAACCCTGCAGGGCCTCCGTCTCCCGTCTTTTAGATCTGGCTCTCCTCCTTCAGGAAGTGTGTTCCCAGCCCTCATCCTGCACCGCCTGCCGGTTTGTGAGAGTAAATGGAAGGCAGTAATAGATACAAGTGCTTCGTGTGGTTCAGCAAACATTCATTGAACACTTACCGGTTACCAGGCAGGGCTGTGGGCACTGGGCAAACCGCGGAAGGCGAGTCGGCATCTGGAGCTGCCCTTGCCACATCCCGAGGCCCCTGATGTGGTGGGACCTGCCGCGGGCCAAGCACCCATCTCAGTCTGCTGCTTCCTCGGCCTAAACAGTGTCCTTTCCTGACAGTCGGGGGGCTGCGCCAGTAGCTCTTAGCCCAATGTCCCCTTTGTGGTCTGTGGAATCACAACTTTGGTGGCATGGAAAGTAATTACTGAGACCGAATCTCTAAAGATGCTCAGGTAAAGCTCTAAACAGCATGGTCCCTTGACAGAGAGGAATTTTCTAGAAGGTTGTCAGGTACCGCCGACAAAGTACCACACACATCTCAGCACTAGCGTGGCCTGTGTGTGAGTCGCTTGTGCCCCTTAATCCTCCTGACTTTAAGAAAAGGGAGTCGTTTCCGAGTCTGTGCAGAATGCTTTGCAGGTGGCTGAGCAGATGAGGAGTGTTGTCTTGTGAAGTCGTGAAAACGCTGCTGTGGGTTTGTGGTCACTGCCATGGGTGCCGTGTCGGGAGAGAAGGTTATCGCCCACAGCCAGGACCCCTCCCGGGCACAGCCAAGGGTCATGCTCGGCCCCCACCTCTCTGATGGCCAAGTGGAAATTTGGTGGGTAAAGGAATGAAGTGGGAGAGGGACAGGGAGGAAAAAAGAAAAGAGGGACTTCTGTAATGTGGCCGTTGTTTGAAGAGTGAAGGTCCCTTCTCTTGTTCTGATTGTCACCTTTAATGTGGTCTGCAGCATTCTCTGAAGCCCCAGAGTCCTGGAGGCATGCGTGTTTCATCTGGCCCTCGGTTAGTATTCAACATTCATAAAAATACAGACCCCTGGTCTCTGGGATGGAGTCAGCCTGTCAGCGTGGCTCCAGGGGGCGTTGCCGGCAAGTGCCGTGAGTGGTGGCTGCCCCCAGAGCTCTAGCTCTCACTGCGCAGAGAAACTTCGGGTGTGAAGAAAGCTTTACTGCAGCCACGCACCTTAAACTGCGTCCCAGGCATGTGAAGATGTGATTTGCCAGAGTGACAGGGCGAAGCTGGGGGTAGAACCAAGGGGGGCTCCCTTTCTCCTGACTCTGGACGCTGTGCTCCACGCGGGCACCCAGGGCCTCTGGGCTTCCTCCAGCAGGTGGCAGCTGTGGTGCTGGCTTCCTGCCGTGGTCTGTTCCTGGCATTCGTTTCCACCTCTCCTCCTCTGCTTCCCCTGAGCTTTCTCTCACTAGGTTTTTCTTCTCTCTCCTGTCATGTGGTCTCCCTCTCCCCTGCTGTTTTCCCACATCTCCTGCCAGCCGGGTGAGTGTCTATGGCTACTCTCCTTCTAGACAGCTCTGCACACTCCGCCCACCTTGGAGCTGCTCAGGTCTCTCTTCTCCTGGGCTTAGAGCCCCCAGGCTCCAGCGTGCAGGCAAGAGGCCCAGAACCCCTGCCAGGGTGACTGCACTCCCACCCTGGGGCAGCCGCCACTCAGCATTTTACTCCTCTGTGGAAGCGGGGGACCTTGATCCTAGATATACTGACTTCTTCTGAGAGGCCAGAGACCTGTATTTTTATTTTTATTTTTTTGAGATGGAGTCTCACTCTGTTGCTCAGGCTGGAGTTCAGTGACATGATCTTGGCTCACTGCAACCTCTGCCTCCCGGTTCAAGCGATTCTTCCTGCCTCAGCCTCCCAAGTAGCTGGGATTACAGGTGCACACCCTCATGCCCGGCTAATGTTTTTGTATTTTTAATAGAGATGAGGTTTCACCATGTTGACCAGGCTAGTTTCAAACTCCTGACCTCAAGTGATCTGCCCGCCTCGGCCTCCCAAAGTGCTGGGATTCGTGAGCCACTGTGCCCGGCCAAGATCTGTTTTCACACCAGGTTCTCTGAGTGTTAAATGTTGGACGCTAATTTAGAGCTATCACCTTTGCTGTAAAATGTGAGCACTGTCCCAGGCACCTGCAGGTTTTGTGAAGCTGGCATGTCCCGTGAGCATCAGTGCAAACCCCTAGATGGAGGAGCCTCCTCCCAGCCGCTCTCTGCAGGCGAGGATCTAGCCCACGTCTGGTGGAGAACAGACACAGCTGCTTCTACAGCCCCACACTTCCCAGGTGCTAAACAGGCTCCAGCACCCTCTCCCCGCTCCCAGGCGGCCCTACTGAAGCCCACATCCTGGGTAGGAGGGTCCATTCCAAATCTTATGCCTTGGAGAAAACCTAGAAAGGGTTATAGCTCTGAAGAGGTAAAGAGTCCGTTTATGTTTTTTGCTTCCAAAGTGGTGCTGAGAGAATGGTGGGCATTGGACTGACGTCTGCTGAGCAATCCAGGGGACATTCACTACCCACGGGACTTTCTCTGTGCTGGATAAAGAGCTAGGGGATGCGGAGGTGGGTTTGAAAAGACCTTGACACCAGATGGCCTCCCCCCACCGCCTCATGCCGCAGGCTGGGCATGAACACATGGGCACAGGGAGGGGAGCATCACACACTGGGGTTTGCCGGGGGGTTGGAAATAGGGGAGGGACAGCTGGGGGTAGGGAGTTGGGGAGAGATAGCATGGGGAGAAATGCCAGATATAGGTGATGGGGAGGAAGGCAGCAAATCACACTGTCATGTGTGTACCTATGCAACAATCTTGCATGTTCTTCACATGTACCCCAAAACCTAAAATGCAA
>CAUYLG010038112.1:0-10546 GCA_963573385.1 Cacajao melanocephalus | reverse complement strand
TAGTAGAACGATTTATAATCCTTTGGATATATACCCAGTAATGGGATTGCTGGGTCAAATGGAATTTCTATTTCTAGGTCCTTGAGGAATCGCCACACTGTCTTCCACAATGGTTGAACTAATTTACACTCCCACCAACAGTCTAAAAGTGTTCCTATTTCTCCACATCCTCTCCAGCATCTGTTGTCTCCCGATTTTTTAATGATTGCCATTCTAACTGGTGTGAGATGGTATCTAGATGTAGTTTTGATTTGCATTTATCTAATAACCAGTGATGATGAGCATTTTTTTCATATGTTTGTTGGCCTCATGTATGTCGTCTTTTGTAAAGTGTCTGTTCATATCCTTTGCCCACTTTTGAATGGGCTTAGTTGTTTTTTCCTTGTAAATCTGTTTTAGTTCTTTGTAGATTCTGGATATTAGCCCTTTGTCAGATGGGTAAATTGCAAAAATTGTTTCCCGTTCTGTTGGTTGCCGATTCACTCTAATGACTGTTTCTTTTGCTGTGCAGAAGCTGTGGAATTTGATTAGGTCCCATTTGTCTATTTTGGCTTTTGTTGCCAATGCTTTTGGTGTTTTGGTCATGAAGTTCTTGCCTACACCTATGTCCAGAATGGTTTTGCCTAGGTTTTCTTCTAGGGTTTTTATGGTGTTAGGTCTTATGTTTAAGTCTTTAATCCATCTGGAGTTAATTTTAGTGTAAGGTGTCATGAAGGGGTCCAGTTTCTGCTTTTCTGCACATGGCTAGCCAGTTTCCCCAACACTATTTATTAAACAGGGAATCCTTTCCCCATGGCTTGTTTTTGTCAGGTTTGTCAAAGATCAGATGGTTGTAAATGATAAAAGGGATATCACCACAGATTCCACAGAAATACAAACCATCATCAGAGATTATTACAAACAACTCTATGCATATAAACTAGTAAACCTGGAAGAAATGGATAGATTCCTGGACACTTGCATCCTCCCAAGCCTAAACCAGGAAGAAGTCCAAACCCTGAATAGATCAATAACAAGGTCTGAAGTTGAGGTAGCAATTAAAAGCCTGCCACCCAAAAAAAGCCCAGGTCCAGATGAGTTCACAGCTGAATTCTACCAGACATACAAAGAGGAGCTGGTACCACTCCTTCTGAAACTATTCAAAAAAATCCAAAAAGAGGGAATCCTTCCCAAATCATTTTATCAGACCAACATCATCCTGATACCAAAAGCTGGCAGAGACTCAGCAAGAAAAGAAAACTTCAGGCCAATATCCATGATGAACATAGATGCAAAAATCTTCAATAAAATACTGGCAAACCGACTGCAACAGCACATCAAAAAGCTTATCCACCATGATCGAGTAGGCTTCATCCTGGGGATGCAAGGCTGGTTCAACATATGCAAGTCTATAAATGTAATTCACCACATAAACAGAAACAAAGACAAAAACCACATGATTATCTCAATTGATGCAGAGAAGGCCTTCGACAAAATTCAACAGCCCTTTATGCTAAAAACCCTCAATAAACTAGATATTGATGGAACATATCTCAAAATAATAAAAGCTATTTACGACAAACAAACAGCCAATATCATACTGAATGGGCAAAACCCGGAAGCATTCCCTTTGAAATCTGGCACTAGACAAGGTTGCCCTCTCTCACCACTCCTGTTCAATATAGTATTGGAAGTTCTAGCCAGAGCAATCAGGCAAGAAAAAGAAATAAAGGGTATTCAAATAGGAAAGGAGGAAGTCAAATTGCCTCTATTTGCAGATGACTTGATTGTATATTTACAAGACCCCATCATCTCAGCCAAAATCTCCTGAAACTGATAAGCAACTTCAGCAAAGTCTCAGGATACAAAATCAATATGCAAAAATCAGAAGCATTCCTATACACCAATAACAGACTTAAAGAGAGCCAAATCAAGAACGAACTGCCATTCACAATTGCTACAAAGAGAATAAAATACTTAGGAATACAACTAACAAGGATCGTAAAGGACCTCTTCAAGGAGAACTATAAACCACTGCTCAACAAAATAAGAGAGGACACAAATAGATGGAGAAACATTTCATGTTCATGGTTAGGAAGAATCAATATCATGAAAATGGCCATACTGCCCAATGTAATTTACAGATTGAATGCTATCCTCATCAAGCTACCAATGACCTTCTGAACAGAACTAGAAAAAACCACCTTAAAATTCATATGGAAACAAAAGAGAGACTGCATAGCCAAGTCAATTCTAAGCAAAAAGAACAAAGCAGGAGGCATTACACTATTGGACTTGAAACTATACTACAAGGCTACAGTAATCAAAACATCATGGTACTGGTACCAAAACAGAGATATAGACCAATGGAACAGAACAGAGGCCTCAGAAGCCAATTCTTATACTAGGAATCATATATCCAAATAGAGGAAGGAAGCCAAAGGACATAGCAGCAGTAGAGAAGCAAAAGGTTTATACACAGAGAGTGAGTTCTTACTGCTACATCCCAGGTAGATAACATGGGCACATCACATATTCTCTGTCTCATTTTTATCACCTATTAAATGAGATGAAAACTCACAGGGATGTTGGAAGAATTAAATCAGACAACATTTGTGAAGTTGCTTTGCAAACTGATGAACTATATATATTCGGCATTTATCTTTAGGTAAATGCAAGTTTTTCCTTCATGAAATAATTTATGTCAAAAAGCAAACATTATCTGTTATCTTTCAGAGATAGATACATCTAATTTTTTTAAAACTAAGCTTTTATTTGGAAGTAACTGTGGATTTACACACTAAGAAGGTAAAGAAACCTCACATACACTTATTCCATTTCTCCCAAAAGTAACATCTTTCAAAACTAAAGTACAATATAACTATGGGTATATTGACAATGACATATTCAAGATACAAAATTTTCATCACTATAAGGATCCTTGATTTTCCTCCACCTCCAGGTCCACCTCCCCTGTACCACCATGCCCCCTGCCATTGTTGGAAACCACTATTCTCTTTGCTGTTTCTATAGTTCGTCATTTTAAAAATATTTTATAAGAGGACTCATGGAATTGGCGTTCTTCCCTCAGCATAATTCTCTGGAGATTCATCCAAGTTGTGTGTATCAGAAGTTTCCTCTTTTTTATTGCTGTGTAGTATTTCATGATATGGAGGTACCACAGTTGTTTAACCATTCATGTGTTGAAGCATTCCTGGGTGGTTTCCAGGTTTCTGAGTTTACTATTAAATATGCTATGAACATTCTTGTAGAGGTTTAGATGTGAACATAAGTTTTTAATTTCTGTGGGATAAAGGTATAAGAAAGCAAATGTTGGTTATATGATAGATACACGTTCAGGTTTAGGAAAAAAAAACAAGTTTTTTCGAGAGTGACTGTACTATTTTACATTCCAATCAGCAGTGTATGAGTGATCCACCCTTTCTGTATCCTTGCCAGCATTTGATATTTTCATTATTTTTATGTTATCCATTGTGATAGCTATGTATTAATAGTATATCTCACTGTGGTTTTGCTTTGTATTTCTTCAATGGCTAATTATTTTGAACATCTTTTTGTGTGGTTATTTGCCATTCATATGTCTTCTTCAGTGAAATGTCTAGTCATGGCTTTTTTCTATTTACTAATTTCATAGGGTTTTTTTGTGTCAAGTTTTGAAAGTTCTTTTTTATGTACAGATATCAGTTCATTGTAGGATATATGGATTTAAAATATTCTCCCCCAGTCTATAGCTAATTTCTTCCTCTTCTAGACATGGATTTTCAAGGTTTGTAACTTGCAAAGTTTGTAATTTTGATTAGAACTAATTTATTAATTAAACAGATTGTGCTTTTTATGTTAAGTCAAAGAACACTGGTTAGGTCTAATTTCAAAAAAAAATTCTCCCATATTTTTTTTAAAAGTTGTATAGTTATATGCTTCATATTTAAGTCCATGTTTTATTTTGATTTAATTTTTATATGAGATGTGAGACAGGTCAAGCTTCATTTATTTTATTTTATTTTATTTTATTTTGCCTACAAATATCCAATTGCTCGAGCACAAGTTATTGAAAAAACTATCATTACTTCATTGAATTGTTTTTGCAACTTTGTCAAAAATCAGTTGGCCATACTTATGTGGGGCTATTCCAGGACACACTATTCTGTTTTATTGATCTATGTGTCTATTTATCCACTAACATGGCACTGTCTTGTTTATTGTAGCTATACAGCAGGCCTTAATATCAGATAGAGTAATTCACCCTATGTAACTTTTCTGTTTCAAGATTGTTTTAGCTTTCTTAGAGCCTACATCATTCCATATAAATTTTAGAATAAACTTGTTTATGTTTACAAAATCATCTTACTGAATTATAATCATCTTACACCTATACATCAAAATTTGGAATGAATTGAATTGTTTACTATGTTTAGTCTTTCAACTCATGAGTATTGAATGTCTCTCAGTGAGGTCTTTGAATTTGTTCATTGGCATTTTGTAATCTTCAGCATACTGGGTTACACATATATTGTTTTTAAAATTTATATTTGGAGCATATGAAATATGTAATTTTCTTTGGGGCAATTGTAAATTATAAATAATTGTGATTTTTGTTTTGGATTCCACGTTTATTATTAGTATATAGAAATGAAATGTATTCTTGTATATTGATCTTGTATCACATGACCTTGCTGAACTTGTCAATTCTAGGAAAGTTTTTGCAGTTTTCATGGAATTTTCTGTGTAGACAATTATTCATCCACAAATAGGGATAGTTTTATTTATGCCTTTTAAATTTGTATGCTTTTGATTTCTTTTTCTTGCTTTATTGCAGAAGTAGAACTTCCAGTACTATATTGACTAAAAGTAATCAGAGTGTACATTCTTTATTGTCTTTTGCCCACAGAGTGATGTGTTTTTAGTCTTTTGTTGTTAAATGTAATAGTTGTGGGCTTTTTATAGATGCTTTTTATCAGTTTGACTGAGTTTCACTCTATTCACAGTTTGCAGAAACATTTTATTATGACTAAGTGTTAAATTTTGACACATAACTTTTCTGCATCAGTCAATACAATCACAAGTTTTTTTCTTTAGCCCGCTTATATGGTCAATTATACTGATCAATTTGTTAATGTTGAACCAGCCTTATATACCTGTACTAAATCTATTCACTACTGGATTCAATTTGCTAATATTTTGGTGATAGGTTTTGCCTCCAAGTTTATGATAGATATTGGTCTCTAGTTTTCCTTTTTTGTAATGTCTTTATCTAGTTTTCATATCATGGTAATAGTATTCTCATAAAATAAGCAGTGAAGGGTTTCCTTCACTTCAGTTTTTTGGATGAGATTCTGTAAAATTGGAATTAATCTTCTTTAAATGTTTGGTAGAATATCCATGAAACAGTCTAAGCCTGGAAGCTTCTTTTCTGGAAAACTTTTAATAACCAAATTATTTGTTTAATTTTTTTTTTTTTTTAACACTAATGGGAAAGGCTGGGCTGACTTCTGCTGCCCTTCCCCGCTGTCTGTCCGGGGACACCTGGGAAAGGACAGATAGGAGCTGAATCCTTCACTGAAGGCCTCGCCAACATATCTATGGGTTGGGCATTAGGAACGGCCTGGCCCCACAAATCGCACAACTGGGGTGTAGAACAAAATGGTTCCAGAGATGCTACCATGCTAGTCCAGGGGTGATGTAGGCCAGAACCCCGCTGGGAGGACTCCCCAGAACAGGCACTGAGCTGAGGGAAGGCAGGTCACATGGTCTGCTACTGACCTCACCAGATCTTGCTGGGCAGCTACCAAGTAAGAGCAGCATAGTGGGTGTATTAAGAGCCTAGAGGCTCACTGGGCAGCCCCAGGGACACTGCTAAATCCCCAAGCCGGGCCTACAGGCCTTAGACCACACTCATGCAGCCACTTGCCTCAGAGCCTTCTAGGGGTCTTAGGAGGCTGGCAGGAGGGTTTATGGTTATCGTATTATTGAGGTTGTCTATTTCATCTTCATTGAGTTTTCGTCATTTGTAGGTTTTGAGAAATTGGTCCATTTCTTCTACATTGTCAAATTTATGAGCTTAAAGCTGTTTGTAGTATGTCCTTATATTTTTAATGGCTTCAGGGTCTGTTGTAATGTCCCCTATTTAATTCCTCATGTTAGTAACTTATATCTTCTGTTTGTATTTCTCAATCTTATGAAAGGTTTATCAATTTTACTGATATTTTTAAGAAACAGCTTTTGTTTTTGAATTTCTGTACTTTTTTCTATTTTCAATTTCATTGCTTCCTGCTCTTATCTTTTTTATTTCCTTTCTTCTGATTGACTTGAATTTATTTTTATCCTCTTTTTCTAATTGCTTGAAATAGAAACTTAGATTATTTCCTTTCTTCTGGTTTAAGCAATAGTGCTATAAATTTCCCTCTCAGCACACTTTAGCTACCTCCCATATAGTTTGATATATTTTGGTAGATGTGGAGGCCTGACTCATACTCATACTACTTTGTTCTAACAGAATTATGATGGAAACTCAGTGCTCACTTGCCCTTCTGATACCAGGGAAAAGAGGGTAGGAGTGGTGTGCTCATTAGCCCTGCTGCCTATTACCTCATTTGACCTCCTGGTATTTGGTAGGGGATGAGACTCCACTAGGCCCTGTGGAGGCAAAGGAGAAAAAGCCAAGTGTCTACTATCCTTCCTCACATCAATCCATTCTGTCTCATTAATACCAGATGGGGCTGAAGGCTCAGATCTTCACTGGGGCCTACTGATACCAGAATGGATGAAAAATAAGAGAACCTATGAACTTTGTTCAGGCCACCTTATTCTGTCTTGTTACCGCCAGGGTGATACTGAAGTTCATCTCCCTACTGGGCTTCCCTGGCACCACAGGTAGAGAAATAGTGGAGGGCCTTATTAACCCCAACTTGTACTACCTTATTCAGTCTCAGTGATGTTAGATGAGATGGAGGCCCAGCCCCTCACTCAGCCCCATTTACACATGGAGGGGATATGCATGAATTCTAATAGTGAGTAGTCTCGCATCTCACTCTGTCATTAAGTCTCATTATTTCTGGGTTGTCATGGATGCTCAGATTGCAGCTGGATTTCACCGAAACTACTCAAATGGGAGAACTGGGGTACCACCTGCTACTGGTAAGTGGGGAATAGAAGATCAGTTCCCAACCATGTCCTAGTAAAACCACTGGCTAGGGAATTAGAGGACCACCACCTTCTTCCGTGGGGTAGAATGAAAGCAGGAGATTAACTCCACACTCATCCCCACTGAAACCATGAGGTTTGTATTTGTTTATATGAATCTTTGAGGTTTGTGTTTAGCTGCAGTAGGGCAGGTATTGCCAAAAAGGTTTTCTGTTGTTAGGCCATTCTTTTTCTAGTTCTTTGCTCCCGGGGACAAGCTTTTCTTCGAGATTTCCTGTCTGTGCCTATTGGTAGATCCAGGTTGTAGGCTTTTTCAGCACATTGTTCAGGGTTTATGAGAGGCAAAAATGAAACACAGACAATTAATTATCTTGGCATCCTTAAGTCCTCTGCTTTTCAGTGTTTTACCATGCTCATTGTGTTACATTCAGGGGATTTTCATTTTAAGTGTGAGTACCCAGGAAAAATAAGGCTACTCCATCATGGTGAAACCAACTGATCTACTTTTCTTTTTTTTTTTTTTTTTGAGACAGAGTCTTGCTCAGTCGCCAGGTGCCAGGCTGGAGTAAGGTGGCAAAATCTCGGCTCACTTCAACCTCCGCCTCCTGGGTTCAAGCAATTCTCCTGCCTCACCATCCCAAATAGCTGGGACTACAGGCATCTGCCATCATGCCCAGCTAGTTTTTGTATTTTTAGTAGAAATGGGGGTTTCACCATTTTGGCCAGGCTGGTCTCGACCTCCTGACCTTGGATCTACCCACTTTGGCCTCCCAAAGGGTTGAGATTACAGGCATGAGCCACCCGACCCGGCCCAGCTGATTTACTTTTAAGAATCACTCGGGGGCCGGGCACGGTGGCTCACGCCTGTAATCCCAGCACTTTGGGAGGCAGAGGCAGGCAGATCATGAGGTCAAGAGATCGAGACCATCCTGGCCAACATGGTGAAACCCCATCTCTACTAAAAATACAAAAATTAGCTGGGCATGGTGGCGCATGCTTGTAGTCCCAGCTACTCGGGAGGCTGAGGCAGGAGAATTGCTTGAACCCAGGAGGCGGAGATTGCAGTGACCCAAGATCGTGTCACTGCACTCCAGCCTGGCAATGGAGTAAGACTCCATCTCAAAAGGAAAAAAAGGAACCACTTGGACAACTCTATTTTTATAGAGGCCAGTTAATAATCTACACATAGTATCCTCAATGACCAAGTGACATTTTTATACAGAGCTTATGGAAGCATTTTTTTTTTTTTTTTTTTTTTGCTTTCTAATCTTTTCATATGTTGCTGATTATCATGGGCTTTACATGGTCAGTCTGGCTATTACATCTAATTCACTCTGGGAATTACAGTTAGTACTTTTGGGCCTTCAATGTTAAGAGTTCTTGGAATAATTTCTTCTTTATATAGCACCCAAAGCTTTCCTACTAGTTGAAACCTGGAATTACTTTTTCCAAAGCTTTCCATAAATATATTTGCAACTATAGATTAATAGTACTGACCTGCCATCATCTTGACCACGCTTACTGCCCTCTTGGTTGGAATCACCTTAGATTAGTAAATTCGAATGTTAAAATGAGTCTATAAAGATAAAGCACATTCATGTGATACATGTTGTTAATTTAAAAATCCTATCATTATATTTACCACACTCCTATTTCTAACAAAGGATTTATTTAAAAATAGAGAGGAAAATTTAACATCTGGTATAGAAATTTAACAAAGTTTTATTTTAAATAAATGAGTAGTCAATCCATGAGGTAGATGACTACAATTTTTTTTTTCTTTGGCCTGATCTTAGTTTTTGTACAGGGAATTGTTGAATTTGTCACAAATGCCAAAATTCACCTAAAATTCACCACAAATGCCAAAACTAACACTATACAGAAAGAAAACAGTTAGATAACCTTCAAAATTATTAATTTTAAATCTATAATGAAGGTCAGTATTTCTCTAGTACTGAATAGAATTAAAATTATAAACACATTGTGTTTTGTAGCTATTGATATTTTATATTGAACCTCATCAAAATATCTTTTTTTCCCAAGATTCACAAAACAATTCCCTTTATTCATACATGATACATTCATTGTTTACCATAGCACCTACTATATTTGCAGCTTCACAGAAAAAAAAATGTAAAATGTTTATCTTTGAATTTCAGCAGCTGATCATCTCTTTTTAAAATTTTTAAAATTTTTTATACTTCATCTGAGGGAAGGGGAGCCAATTGGTTGCATAAATAGAATGTCTTCTATCTCCAAACTCAGTGACTCTGTAACCTGCACATTAGAATCATTTGGGAACTATTAAGAAGCACTCAAGCACAGCTGCACTTGCAGAGAATTCTGGCATGGGTGTTTGCAATGTTGTTTTCAGATGACTTTAGGAGCACCGACTCATCTCGCACCTTTGTGGGCATTACAACATCTGTAGTTATCTTCATAAAGTGGAAACAGATGGAAATATGGGAATTTTAGAAAGTACAGATGTGCCTACTATCAATAAGTTTGACTAAATTAATTGTGTCATAGACAGGGTTTTTTATTTTAAATATGAAAATAATTTCAAGTTTAATAAAAAAACATCCAATTTTAGCACTTATTTGTGCCTATTGGTCCTTGCAATCTGCAAACAAATAGCTTTTTCTAGTAAATAAAGCAGTTATTTTCTCTTCTTTTTTTTTTTTACCTCCCCTATCCCAGGATTTTGATATAGCAATTCTCATGCTGTTTAGATATTCTTTGTGAGGCATCAGTCGTATATTATAGTTTTCCAAGGGTCTGTTAAGAATCCTTGAAACTGATGTGTGACTTAGATCCACATAGCTGAGCCCAGTACTGAGTAGCTCATTTCATCTTGTAAGCAAACACTTTGGAAATCAAGATAGTAACTTAGAATCAGACATACGTGATGAATATAAGTTTGTGTTCTTCCTCTGTGTAACGACTTACTTACATGAAAATCCTTTTGCATCACTAGGTCTACTGTCCTAATTTAGTAACTTGATGTAGCAACCCCTCAGAGATGCTCTTCATATTAGCCAGTTAAGATGACAGTCTCTTGACTACAAATTGATAAATGAATATTGTGTAGTGGAACTGTCACTATATCTTTTCTCTCTAAGAATTGACCTGTATGATGAAGATTTATCAGAAGTAGTAAAAAATAGCCTGACTTATATCAGATTATCAATTTAAAAAACCAAGGAAGAGACTTTAACACTACACTGTCAATATTAGACAGATCAACGAAATAGAAAATTAACAAGGATATCCAGGACTTGAACTCAGACCTGGAACAAGTGAACTTAACAAATATTTACAGAACTCTCCACCCCAAATCCACAAAACATACATTTTTCTCAGTATCACATTACACCTATTTTAAAAGTGACCACATAATTGGAAG